>JAPMLY010000871.1:0-117500 GCA_026401115.1 Tetraselmis chui
AAGGGGGTGGGTGGGGTTTGGGGGGAGATGGTAGATGCCTGCGGAGTGAGGGGAGTAGGGGGTGTTGTGGTGTGGCGGTGGGATGTTGAGGATGGGGTTTGGGAGGTGTGTGCCGTAGATAGATTCTAGGGTGTTGTGGAGTGCGGTCATGGCTGTGCGTGAGGGAAGGTTGTGGAGTGCGAGTGAGTTAGCGACGAGGTAGATGTCTACCATCCAGCGTGTGCCGAAAGGGGTGGGGGTGGGATGGCCGGTGTGTTGGTCGGGGGGTAGGAAGGTGTTCGCGTCGTTGGGGAGGGTGTATAGGTGATGTGTGTAGGGGGAGTTGATGTATTTAGAGTGGCGGTAAGGTGTGTGTTCCCATCGGGGGAGAATGAGGATGGTAGCGCTGGGGGTGTGTGTGTTTGTGAGATGTGCGCTGGTGATTGCATGTTCCATGGCACGGCGCATGCATTCGTGGTCGTATTCGGGATTTGCGATATTGGTACCCTGCCATGTGTGTGGAGCGTTACTGCCGCTGGACGAGAAGACTATGTCTTCTGGGTAAAGCGAGTGGTAGGTGTGTGAGTGGAGTGATTTGTTAAGGGGGTCCGAGTAGAGTTCTGTCTGGATGTGGAATGTGTGCCGTAGAGCGGAGAGGAGGTCCTCTCGAGTGGCCCATCTGTTGCGTGTGGTGGTGGTGGGTGTGGGGGATTGGATTTCCGACCGAGAGCCTAGGCGAGTAAGGAGGCGATAGACCTCCTCCTCGAACGTATGCTGCGAGAGGTCGGGGCGAAAGAGTTGGTAGAGATGACGGACGCGGGGGCCGTTAAGGGTGGTGATTGCGCGGCCGTCAGGAGTGCAGAGTATGGTGGTGTCGTGGAGGGATGGGTGTGCGTGGATGGCGAATTTACCGGTAGGGAGCATGTCAAGGTCGGGGTTAATGGGGGCGTGGTTGAATGTGATTAGGGGGTGTGACCACGGAGGAGGTCCGGGTTCTGGCAGGATGGGTGTGGTGGATGGGACAAAGCCAGAGTTAAATGCTGTGAGGGCGGTGGGGCCGGAGGGGGTCTCACTAATGGTGTCGTGAAGTTGAAGGCATGGGGCCCATTGGACCTCGTGGAGACGGGTGAGGTCGTGCTGTTGGCCACCAGTACACCAGTCGCACTGCCATGTGGCAGGACCCTGAGCTGGGCGGCATTGTGAGTGGATTGCAAAGTGCGGGCATGTGGAGCAGGTGGAAGTGGGTTCCAAGTGAAGAGGGTTATGGCATATGGAGCAGTCAGTGGGGGAGGGGGGGGGTAGGGTTACCGATGTGGGGGTGGAAGAGATGAGTTGGAAGCCTTCGTCGAGTTGGAGGTGGATGTCCCATTCCGTGAGGTGTTCCGGGGCCCATTCGACCATGTATTGTGTTTGTCCGTATTCTGTGTCTTTGTGTTTGGATATGATGCGTGTCACGTCGCAAGGGGGGTAGTGGTGGTCTGTGGGGGTGAGGTATTCCGTGTCTATGTGTGTGATGCGGGCTGTGGGGTTGGTAGTGGTGGTGCGGGAGGAGTGGATGTCTGGGGAGAGGGTAGAAGGGTGTCTGGGGAGGTGTGGGTTGAGGAGGGGAATCCAGGAGGGATGTAGGGTGGTGGGGAGGGAGGCTTGTTTGATGTTGAGGTTCGTGACGGGGAGGCGGTTGTGGATAGTGTCAGTGGGTTCGGTGAGAATTGCGGCGAGTAGGCGAACTGGGATAGTGAGAGAAGTGTCGGACCCTGTGAGTTTGGAGATGGACTGACTGGATTTGAGGATGAAGGAGGAAGGTGTGGCGCGGAGGAGGACTTGCGGCCATGTGGTTATGTGATTTTGCCATAGTGGGTTAAGGCGGGGAAGGAGGGAGGTGTGTGTCTTGCGGGGTGAGAATTCGCGGTAGGCTTGTTTGTAATGGAGTGGGTCGGTAATGTGCGTGGCTCTGTCTCTGAGTGATGTACGGAGGTTTGCGTCTTGTCTGGTGAAGTGGGTGCGGATAGTGGTGGCAATGGGGTTGGTGAGGGAAAGGGGAGGGATGTTGTGAAATAAGGTGCCGGCATCACGTTGGGCACGCACAAGGCATCTGAGCGTGGGGAAGGATAGGTTGCCTGACATTATGGATTCAATGGGCCAGTGGGAGTATGTGGTGGAGATTTTGTGTATGTGGGCTCTGGCCATTTGGCCTCTGTATCCGGGGGAGTTCAGGGTTTTGTGGAGGTGGCAGACTGTGAGTTGTGCGGCATGGGCTTTGAGGGAGGGGAGGCCGTAGCCGAGGTCGGAGGTGGGTCGGTGAAGGGCGGTGCGGGGGAGGCTGCGTACCGAGGAGACGGCTGAGCGGAGGGCGCGGCAGATTTGACCTTCAAGGGTGTCCAGTTGGGAGTCGCTGAAGAGTCCAAGTTGAAGGGTAAAATGTTTGCCGAGTAGGAGGCCACGGATGACGCGTATCCTGCGAGATTGGGTTAGTAGGGAGGTGGAAAGGGCGTCGATGAGGGAGGTGGTGGTGCGTTTGAGTTCATGCCAGTGTTTGGTGAAGGTGAGGGAGGTGTTAAGTTCGACCCCGAGGACTCGGTATGTGTCCGAGGGGCCAATGGAGGGAATGGGCGAGGGTGTGGAGTTGATGGTTAGGAACTGCGATTGGAGGTGGGATGTGAGGAGGGTGGTGTTGGCAAGGGAGAGGGCGTTACCCAAACGCCAAAGGGCTCCGGTGATACAACATTTTTGGATGTTGACGGTCATACCTGTGTAGGCGCTGAAGAGGGAGAGTTTCTTTAGTTGGATGGCCATGTTGGGGGTCGAGCCCGTGGCTATGCTGAGGTCGTCGGCGAATCCGTGTCCGGGGTAAGTGGCTGTGGGTTCTGTAGGGTCAACGTTAGTGGCGGGGGGCCCGGGCCGGTAGCCCCGGCTGCCGACCGTGAGCCAGCGGAGAAAGGGTTCAAGCATAAGGGGTAATGTAGTCCGTGGAGGAGACCCCGTAGAGGTGTTCGCATGTATCTACAAAAGTGGGGGGCATACCGAGTTGTCTCATGTGTTTGAACATGATGCGGTGGTCTGCTGCGTTGAAGGCGCCTTTGAAGTCCGCGTACATAGACATAGAATGTCTTTCCCCCACAGACCACCACTACCCCCCTTGCGACGTGACACGCATCATATCCAAACACAAAGACACAGAATACGGACAAACACAATACATGGTCGAATGGGCCCCGGAACACCTCACGGAATGGGACATCCACCTCCAACTCGACGAAGGCTTCCAACTCATCTCTTCCACCCCCACATCGGTAACCCTACCCCCCCCCTCCCCCACTGACTGCTCCATATGCCATAACCCTCTTCACTTGGAACCCACTTCCACCTGCTCCACATGCCCGCACTTTGCAATCCACTCACAATGCCGCCCAGCTCAGGGTCCTGCCACATGGCAGTGCGACTGGTGTACTGGTGGCCAACAGCACGACCTCACCCGTCTCCACGAGGTCCAATGGGCCCCATGCCTTCAACTTCACGACACCATTAGTGAGACCCCCTCCGGCCCCACCGCCCTCACAGCATTTAACTCTGGCTTTGTCCCATCCACCACACCCATCCTGCCAGAACCCGGACCTCCTCCGTGGTCACACCCCCTAATCACATTCAACCACGCCCCCATTAACCCCGACCTTGACATGCTCCCTACCGGTAAATTCGCCATCCACGCACACCCATCCCTCCACGACACCACCATACTCTGCACTCCTGACGGCCGCGCAATCACCACCCTTAACGGCCCCCGCGTCCGTCATCTCTACCAACTCTTTCGCCCCGACCTCTCGCAGCATACGTTCGAGGAGGAGGTCTATCGCCTCCTTACTCGCCTAGGCTCTCGGTCGGAAATCCAATCCCCCACACCCACCACCACCACACGCAACAGATGGGCCACTCGAGAGGACCTCCTCTCCGCTCTACGGCACACATTCCACATCCAGACAGAACTCTACTCCGACCCCCTTAACAAATCACTCCACTCACACACCTACCACTCGCTCTACCCAGAAGACATAGTCTTCTCGTCCAGCGGCAGTAACGCTCCACACACATGGCAGGGTACCAATATCGCAAATCCCGAATACGACCACGAATGCATGCGCCGTGCCATGGAACATGCAATCACCAGCGCACATCTCACAAACACACACACCCCCAGCGCTACCATCCTCATTCTCCCCCGATGGGAACACACACCTTACCGCCACTCTAAATACATCAACTCCCCCTACACACATCACCTATACACCCTCCCCAACGACGCGAACACCTTCCTACCCCCCGACCAACACACCGGCCATCCCACCCCCACCCCTTTCGGCACACGCTGGATGGTAGACATCTACCTCGTCGCTAACTCACTCGCACTCCACAACCTTCCCTCACGCACAGCCATGACCGCACTCCACAACACCCTAGAATCTATCTACGGCACACACCTCCCAAACCCCATCCTCAACATCCCACCGCCACACCTCAACACCCCCTACTCCCCTCACTCCGCAGGCATCTACCATCTCCCCCCAAACCCCACCCACCCCCTTACCCACCCCCTACAAGAACGAACAAGACTAACATACTTCCCGACCAGAGGAATCCTTGCTTGGAACTCGCAGGACTTCGTATACACAGACGGCTCGAAAAAAGGAGGCAACTCCCCTCTTGGAGCAGCAGCTACCCACCCCGCCTCGGACACCAACATCAGAATCCTGGTGACCTCTACCCCCCCCTCCCATACCATTAATCGAGCCGAACTAGCTGGTATCGCCATAGGCCTCCAACTAGGACATACCCACCTCCTTACTGACAGTGCGTGCTCCCTCCGCCTCATACAAGGTTACCTTAACTGCCCCTCCGCTTATAGGCACAACATCCACCGAGACACACTCCTCTCCATCACACACACCCTCAAAACCCGATGCGACGCAGGCATCCGCACACATCTAGGTAAAATTAAAGCACACAACCACTCACCCGGCAACGAACTAGCAGACACACTCGCTAACCAGGTCGCTGATGGTCACCCGCCAGATACAACATACACCACAGGCTCGGAGGTGTCCATTGGACATTGGACCTGGCCTTACACCCTCATACCACAAACCCAAGGCGAACCCTTACCCCACATATACACAAACCTAAAAGCCGACGCACACACACACAGCTGCAAACACACACTTACACCCCTCTCGCAATCATCCAAACACGGCGCCCTACTCGCCCGCGCCGCGGCGGACGGTGCCGACTTCACCTTCCACAAAAAACACTCAACACTCACCAACACACAATTCACCCACAAACAAGAATTCATTTGGGGCGTCCACAACACCCGCCTCCTCCCACACAATCCCACCCTGCGATGTCCCATGTGTGGCCAATTCACCAGCAACGGCCACATGGCCGGTAACTGCCCATCCATGTCTGGCTTGAGACAGGACCGACACAACAGCGCGCTACAACTCCTCATGTCTCTCCTCGAACGCCACAATGGAGGTCGATGGGAAACTATCACTGCAGACTTCGGTAACAAACCCATCAAGTCTTTCCCCCACCCCACCACCTCCTACACCCCTCTTGACTGCCATCCCCCACACCCCTCCCACATGCCTACCCGCCTTGTTGATGCTGACGAAGGTCTCTCGACCGACTCCCTAACCTCTTGTCCCGCTATACTCCCCTCCGACATCCTCCCGCCTGAGCTGCGTCCCCCGGCACATAAACCCGATTTCATACGCCTCCTCGAACCTCGCTTCGTTGGCCACAACAACGGCCGCCGTAGATACTCGTCTATCAAAAAAATTCAGATAGGGGAATGGAAATACTGCACCGACCACAACCTCTCACACACAACCCGCCTGATTAGGACCAAATACACACCCCTCGCAAACGCCATCCGCAACCATTGGCCGGGTACCGAAGTCGACATCCTACCCATAGTCATGAGCCGCACGGGCACACCGCACTCATCCACCATCGAAAGTCTCACCTCCCTACTCACCCTCCGCACCGACCCTCCGGACAAACTCATCACCAAAACTCGCCTAGACACGTCTCGCATCCTTTCCACCCTCCACACACACACCGTCCAATGGCTGCACTATCTCCTCCTCGTCTACCGCACCAAATCACGCAAGACCACTCGCCAAGCATCCGCATAAAGACCTACCTCATGCCCCTTCTTGCACACCACCTTTAAACCACTCCAGACCCTCCCCGGGGGGGAGTAAAACCCCCGACCACATTTGGAGAGGTTGGACACAGGAGGTTCACGGTCTAGCCCTGACTTGTAAGTTCCCTGTTTGACGTAGTTGGGAGGGCCCAGAGACAGCAGCCGACGCATCCGGCTTTTTGGTGAAAAACCGGCGCATACGGTACATGTTGTAAACAATTTCAATTTCAATTTCAATTAGCTAATGGCTATCACAAATCTGTCCTGTTCTGTTTTGTTCCGTTCTGTCGCTGCTTGAAGACAATGTGATGGTGCATATGGAATGAAGATGAGGAGAAGTCTTGTTGCTTGTACTTTTAGCAGTATATGTAAGTGAACAAAGGAATCGTTAAATGGTTCTGTCACCTCCCTCTACTGCACTGGGCTTAAATAGGTTTCTACCCAGATAGCTTACGCATGCTTGTCTCGCTTACGTGTCAGGAGTTAGGGCTCATCAACCATCGTCATCTGTCTAGAGACGCGGCTCGACTAGCATGGAGAATCACGACACGGCTCATTCTGTATCGGAAACCTCGCTTAGGCGCGTCTTCTGGCTAGTTGGATTATTTGTGCGTGCCAGTACGTACCGGGAGGTACTGGTCATACAATATGCATCAGAACCCTTGTGAATCTTGCAGTAGCAACGTACCCACGTTGTACGTCCGTCCGATGGAAAAGCACGAATGGGAATTAGTAACGAGTACCTGTACAATGTCGTGCAATGTATTGTTGCAGGACTGTACTCGTCAAATCCTTCTCTCTCTCTCTCTCACACACACACTCCCTCTATCTCTCTCTCTATCTATCTATCTATCTATCTATCTATCTATCTATCTATCTATCTATCTATCTATCTATCTATCTATCTATCTATCTATCTATCTAGCTATCTCTTCCTCTTCCCCCCCCCTCCCCCCCCCCCCCTTCTCGCTCTTTCTCTCTCTCTCTCTCTCTCTCTCTCTCTCTCTCTCTCTCTCTCTCCCTCTCCTTGTCTCTCTCATTGGACCCCTTCCTTTCGTTTCCTCTCCCTATCCCCCTCTGTCTTCATCTCCCTCTGCCTCTCCCCCCCCCCCGCCCCCCCCCCCCCCCCCCCTCTCTCTCTCTCTCCATCTCTCTTTCCATCTCTCTTTCTCCATCTCTATCTCTCTCTCTCTCTCTCTCTCTTTGTCTCTCCCCCCGCCCTCTCCCTCTCCTCTCTCCCTCTCTCTATCTCTCTCCTCTCCCTCTCCCTCTCCCTCTCCCACCCTCCTCCCTCTCCTCACCCTCTCTCTCTCTCTCTCTCTCTCTCTCTCTCTCTCTCTCTCTCTCTCTCTCTCTCTCTCTCTCTCTCTCTCCCTCCCCTAAGACCCCTCCCCCCCTCCCCCCCCCCCCCCCCTCTCTCTCTCTCTCCCTTTGTCTATCTCTCTCCTCTCCCTTTTTTCCTCCCTCTCCCGCCCTACTCTCTCTCCTCACCCTCTCTCTCTCCTTCTCCTCTCCCTCTCTCTCTCTCTCTCTCTCTCTCTCTCTCTCTCTCTCTCTCTCTCTCTCTCTCTCTCTCTCTCTCTCTCATTGGACCCCTTCCTTTCCTTTCCTCTCCCTATCCCCCTCTGTCTTCATCTCCCTCTGCCTCTCCCCCCCCCCCCTCTCTCTCTCTCTCTCTCTCTCTCCATCTCTCTTTCCATCTCTCTTTCTCCATCTCTATCTATCTCTCTCTCTCTCTCTCTTTGTCTCTCCCCCCGCCCTCTCCCTCTCCTCTCTCCCTCTCTCAATCTCTCTCCTCTCCCTCTCCCTCTCCCTCTCCCACCCTCCTCCCTCTCCTCACCCTCTCTCTCTCCCTCTTCTTCTCTTTCTCCTTCTCCTCTCTCTCCCTTTGTCTATCTCTCTCTCCCTCCCCTAAGACCCCTCCCACCCTCCCCCCCCCCTCTCTCTCTCTCTCCCTTTGTCTATCTCTCTCCTCTCCCTTTTTTCCTCCCTCTCCCGCCCTACTCTCTCTCCTCACCCTCTCTCTCTCCTTCTCCTTCTCCTCTCCCTCTCTCTCTCTCTCTCTCATTATACCCCTTTCTTTCCTTTCTCTCCCTCTCCGTCTCCATCCCACTCTGCCTCTCCATCTCCCTCGTTTTGTAAGCAACAGTCCCATGCGACCTGTTGAACGGGAACTCCGTGCTCCGCACCCCCCGCGCGCGTCAGCGCGCGCCCTGCAGTAGCGACATGCCACATTTTCCATCATGATCAAACAGCGTCCGATGAAATTACGTTGTCGCAGCAGCATGCGGTCGCATCTTACGAGTTCCCAATCCTTCAGGTACCTGTACCGCTACAGGCAGAGCGAGGGCCATATATTCGACAGCGCAGCCAGACAAGATATTGTCAGAAGAACAAGTTTGATCCGAATACACATGCCGACGATTCTCCGCAAGCATGAACGCGCCCACTGGAGCCTTTCGCTGCCTCCGCTTTCCGACGTCATGACTCTGCCCGAGGGTATGAAGCGCTTCTTCAAGGGGCTCGTGGGACTGGACGGCGACGCAGCCGGGCCCTCCAACGAGACACTGCAGGCTGTAGCCAAGCTGCCACCGGTTCCCAACGTGGCGCCGCCCGAAATGCCCAAGGGAACGCTGCCCCTTGCCGGCCAGGAATCCATTATGAGCCAAAAGGCTAACGGCACCACAGACAAGGTACGGATACTAAAGACTGATATCTGATGTTCCGGCGCTTCGTCGCAATCTGGTGCGACCCTCGTCTTCTTTGACACGCCGCTACTACATAGCCGCGTGTGTTGCTGACCAAACAAGTCGTCTCCTGTTTTTCGATAGCCTGTCCAGGAGAATCTGAGGTGGGGCTGCAGCCGAAGGGAGGCCGACAAGATTTGCAGCCACAATCGGCACTACGCCGAGTACGCGGGCTATTACATGAAGACGACCTTCCTGAAGGAAGCCGACAGAAACGGCCACACCACCTACTACGACAGCGTCACAGGGATGCCGCTTTTCACAGCGCCCATCGGCCGCACGTTCGAGGATTTCGAGCGCGAGTCCCGCAAGCACGGGTGGCCCAGCTTCCGCGACCAGGAGGTGCACTGGGAAAACGTTCGGTGCCTGAGAAATGGCGAGGCCGTCTCGCTCGCGGGCACACACCTCGGGCACAACCTCCCAGACCGCAACGGGAACCGCTACTGCATCAACCTTGTCAGCGTGGCTGGGCGCCCAGTGGTCGAAGAATATAGTCAGTCGATGTAGCGCAATAACCCCGCTGTTGCTCAAAGAAAAGCTATTAAATCTATCGTATTTACAGCGCTATTGATATCGATATTGTTTACAAAATCTGTCTAAACCAACCAAAGCGTCCATCGCCTATTATGCCGGCACCCTGCCTAACTCACGGCACACCCCAGTGCGCCATATCCCCAAGCATCAGGCAAAGACGCCCTTGCAGCTCCTGCAATACTTATCATCCCCAATTTCACGCCTGCACCGAAGTGCTCATCGACTCCAACATCCTGATATGCGACCCCCCACCCTACGCCTGATTGGACTCAGCCACTCCGCGCTCATTCATCCAAGATATTGCACCCTGGAGCACATTCATGTTCCCTGTTCCGACAGAGTAGCAAGCCACAGAGTCAACCCTCCCTCCCGAACACCCAAGAAATCCCGACAGTCCTGTCCCTTGTCTTGTCCCGCTGCGCATGCATGCAGCAGAATGCAACTGGGCCGCACCGTCTTCGTGGGTGAGGTAGTGCCACATGCTGTCCAGCAGCGTCAACGTCTTGGACTTGGCGCAGCTCTTGGCGTACAGCGCTTTAGAGCCCTCAGGGTCCGTGAACATATCTTTCTCCGAGTGGAACGCAATAAAATCAAACTTACTGTGTTGAATGGAGCGCATGACGTTGGCAGTCACGTTGAGGTACTCCACAGCCACTCGCACGCGGGTGTCTGTGCCTCCGGATGTGTAGGGATCTACCCGCGAGAGGGCCAGTACACCAGTATCATAATCAATATGAAATAACTTAGCAAGTTGCCTCTCATGATGTACATATAATCATCGAACATGATATGTCATTTAAGGGGAGAGTACCCACCGACGTTGAACTCTTCCTGAATCTTGGGGAACATGGTGTTCTCCGCGACCTTGACGATGGCCAGCGTAGGTGCAATGAGGTTCATGAGGGAGGAAATGGGGCGCAGGATGCGGTTCATAAGCTGCCTCGATACACGTTCCAGGGACAACATAGGCGCCAGCAGCACTCCACCCTTGTAGATCCCTTCGTCCCACTGTGTTTCACAAATATGAAGGGGTTAAAAAAAGGGCAAAGGGGCCGAGCGGGCGAGGATCAGCTACTCCTCCTACCTACCCGATGCACTCCTGTTACATCTGTGCTGAGTAAGTGTGTATGGCGCAGATAAAGGAAAGTGATTAGGTCACTGGCTACCTCACCACTCTGTTGAGGACACATGTCGCCAGGCATCCTCCCATGGAGATACCACACAAAAAGGTAGGCAGCTCCTTGAAGCTATCCAGCGTCTTTACATGCTCCCTGTCGTAGTGCACCAAACCAGTAAAGATGAGCAACCCAATCGCAGGCTGCCTGTGTGCATATCTAGCTGGCATGCATGGCCCCATTAACTCACCTCTGGAACTGAATCACATCATCCACCAGGTCGTCAAAGGAGTTGAAATAAAATCGCAGGCCGTGCAGGCCCTCAGAGCGTCCATGCGACTGTATGTCAATGCCGCAGACGGAAAAGCCGCAGCTATTTAGGTGCTCCACCCACGAGCCACTGTACACGTGGTGCTTCCCCACACCTTAGACGTAGTCGGCAAAACAAAAAGCAAGCCTCCTCAGAAGACGGCCGTTCGAAGTAAAAAACGGGACGGAGGGAGGGAGGGGGGGTAAGGGGATTAAGCTGAGGCGTGAGGGTGTGGAGTAGGCTGACGTAGCACGGCACGGGCGTGTCGCCTGAGTGAGTGTCGCCTGAGTGTGTGTGTGTAACAGTCAGTCTGAGGAGGAAGGGGGGCAGCACCTTGAGAAGCGAGGAACTCGAAGGGCAGGTGGCAACCGTGGCCGTGCAAAAGGTACACGACCGCCTAAAACAAGGGGCAGCAGAAATTAGTCGCGTGAACTATGCGCCTGTCGAGGCATACACTGAAAATCCGAGGTCGTAGAAAGTGGTTCGAGTGAGGCCGACCTTAGCGTTGTCCGCCGGGAAGAGGTACCCCGTGATGTCCAGTCCCTGTTTGTTCTTGAAGGTCACGCGAGACCCCTTGGGGCCCATCTCCTCCTCCATAGGGACATCGTCCCAGTTGTAAGTCATAGCAGCAGCAGCGACCTGGCTGTCGGAGTCAGGGATGCCAGTGTCGACGGACGCGTTACTCACAGTGTCAGAGCGTGCCGTTCCGATGGTAACGCGACGACGCGTACAGGTAACAGCGGATGGCGCGGTAAGCCGGAATTGGACAGCGGACCGACCAGAAAGTGGGCACGGAGAGCGACTGTGGCGGGGTCGTAAGGATACGAAGGACAGTGCACTCGTTTGGGAGCTACAAAGACTCTTCGCAGGGAGACCAAGCATCACCGACTCCGTTGGCAAGTGCTGTAACTTTTTATCGTGTGTGTGTTGCCTCCAGCGGCGTCGACTGTTCTCTTGTATGTTATCGTTGTTGTCGGCCCCGAAAGGCCCGACAAGCGTAGCCCGGCGACGTGACGACAACGCGCCACGCACTTCCCCGAAGGCACGTTTTGCCAAAGTTTCCAGTTTACCTAGGTTTTTACCAAAAGACAGCCACATGCATGCTTGGCATGCCTGGTTTGGGGGCTTCTCCCTCTCTCTTTCCCTTCCCCTCTCCCTCTTGCTCTCCCTCACCCTCTCCCTAGCATGCGGGAAGATTAGCACCAATTATGAGATGTGTGGGTGGGTTGCGCGAGCCACATGGGCGACCGGAAAGCATAGAGTGCTAGTGCTCGGGACCTTGGACACACCACCTTATCACATTCAACCACACCCCCATCAACCCTGACCTCGATATGCTCCCAACCGGTAAATTCGCCATCCACACACACCCATCACTCCACGACACAACCATACTATGCACCCCCGACGGCCGCGCGGTAACCACCCTTAACGGCCCCCGCGTCCGCCACCTATACCAACTCTTTCGCCCCGACCTCTCCGACCATACATTCGAAGAGGAGGTCTACAACCTCCTCACTCGCCTAGGCTCCCGCTCTGAAATCTACTCTCCTACACCCGCCACCACCACCCGCAACAGATGGGCCACCAGAGAAGACCTCCTCTCGGCTCTCCGTCACACATTCCACATCCAGACAGAACTCTACTCAAACCCCCTCAATAAATCACTCCACTCGCACACCTACCACTCACTCTACCCCGAAGACATAGTCTTCTCATCCAGCGGCAGCAATGCCCCACACACATGGCAAGGCATCAACATCGCCAACCCCGAATACGACCACGAATGCATGCGCCGAGCCATGGAACATGCAATCACCAGCGCACACCGCACAGCCTCACACACCCCCTGCGCTACCATCCTCATACTCCCCCGTTGGGAACACACCCCATACCGCCACTCCAAGTATATCAACTCCCCCTACACACATCACCTATACACCCTTCCCAATGACGCGAACACCTTCTTACCCCCATTCGGAACACGCTGGATGGTCGACATCTACCTAGTAGCTAACTCCCTCGCACTCCCCACCCTACCCTCACACACTGCCATGACCGCACTCCACAACACCCTCGAGTCCATATACGACACACACCTCCCGAACCCCACCATCACCATCCCACCTCCATACCGCACAGACTCCTACTCACCTCAATCCGCAGGCATATACTACTTCCCCCCCAACCCCACTCACCCCCTTACCTACCCCCTCCAAGAACGCACACAACTAACATACTCCCCCACCAGAGGCACTCTTGCTTGGAACTGGCAGGACTTCGTATACACAGACGGCTCGAAAAAAGGAAGCAGCTCCCCTCTAGGGGCCGCAGCCACCCACCCAGCCTCGGACACCAACGTCAAAATCATGGTGACCTCTACCCCTCCCTCCCATACTATCAATCGAGCCGAACTAGCTGGCATTGACGTAGGCCTCCAACTAGGCCATACCCACCTCCTAACTGACAGTGCGTGCTCCCTCCGTCTCATACAAGGATACCTTAACTGCCCCTCCGCTTATAGGCACAACATCCACCGCGACACACTCCTCTCTATCACACGCACCATCATAACCCGCTGCAACGCAGGCATCCGCACACATCTCGGGAAAATTAAAGCACATAACCACTCACTCGGCAACGACCTCGCTGACGCACTCGCTAACCAGATAGCGGATGGTCAAACACCAAACACCACATACAACACAGGCTCGGACGTGTCCATCGGTCACTGGACCTGGCCTTACACCCTCATACCACAGACTCAAGGGGCACCCATACCATACATATACACAAACCTCAAAGCCGACGCACACACCCACAGCTGCAAACACACACTTACACCCCTCTCACAGACATCCAAACACGGCGCCCTCCTCGCCCGCGCCGCGGCAGACGGCGCCGACTTCACCTTCCACAAAAAACACACGACACTCACCAACACCCAATTCACCCACAAACAAGAATTCATATGGGGCGTCCACAACACCCGCCTCCTCACTCACAACCCCACCATGCGCTGTCCCATGTGTGGCCAATTCACCAGCAACGGCCACATGGCCGGCAACTGCCCATCCATGTCGGGCCTAAGACAGGACCGTCACAACAGCGCGCTACAACTTCTACTATCCCTCCTGGAACGCCACAACGGAGGACGCTGGGAGACTATCACTGCAGACTTCGGTAACAAACCCATCAAGTCTTTCACCCGCCCCACCCCCACCTACACCCCTCTTGACTGTCACCCCCCGCACCCCACCCACATGCCCACCCGCCTTGTTGACGCAGACGAAGGTCTCTCGCCCGACTCCCTAACCTCGTGCCCCGCTATCCTCCCCCCCGAAATCCTCCCTCCTGCACTCCGTCCCCCGGCGTACAAACCCGATTTCATACGCCTCCTCGAACCTCGCTTCGTCGGTCACAACAACGGCCGCCACCGATACTCATCTATCAGGAAAATACAGATAGGGGAATGGAAATACTGCACCGACCACAACCTCTCACACAGAGCTAGCTTGATTAGGGACAAATACACACCCCTCGCAAATGCCATCCGAAACCACTGGCCAGGTACCGAAGTCGACATCTTACCCATAGTCATGAGCCGCACGGGCACTCCGCACTCGTCCACCATAGCAAGTCTCACCTCTCTCCTCACCCTCCGCACCGACCCTCCCGACAAACTAGTCACCAAAGCACGACTCGACACATCTCGCATCCTTTCTTCACTCCATGCACACACCGTCCAATGGCTGCATTATCTCCTCCTTGTCTACCGCACCAAATCACGCACGACCACTCGCCGAGCCTCCGCATAACGCACCTCCCCAAGCCATTCTTGCACACCGCTTTTAAACCGCTTCAGACCCTCCCCGGGGGGGAGTAAAACCCCCGACCACACTTGGAGAGGTTGGACATAGGTGGTTCACGGTCTAGCCCTGACTTGTAAGTTCCCTGTTTGACATAGTTGGGAGGGCCCAGAGACAGCAGCCGACGCATCCGGCTTTTTGGTGAAAAACCGGCGCATACGGTACATGTTGTAAACAATTTCAATTTCAATTTCAATTTAGTGCTCGGGAGTGGCACCGCCTTATTAACATTAACTGTTCCTCTGAGGGCACTGTAGATCGGCAAGCCGTACCCGGGTACGGTAGCCGTCAACCCTTAGCAAAACGTACCAAATGTCCGCCTTTTCCGCCATCCTCGTGACCGTACACGCCCAACACTCGATTCTATCGGTTGGACATACGAGGTTCATGTTCGGAGCATTTCTTGACCTAATCGCGCCAGTTCATCTGAGCACATCCCCAATCTAAGCGCGCACATTCTACCACTCGCACGAAAAACTACCCTAACTGCTCAAACCCACAGACCGCTCCCTTGCCAGTCGTCATACAATGCCCCAAGAGGTTAAGGAAGGCTGTTATGGATTGTATGGCTCAAAGGTCCGCTTGCGCGTACGTTCGCAAGCGGTCGACAGCACACATCAGCGGCCGACGGTACCAGTACATTAATGCAAGGTAGGTCGATATTGTGTGAAGCGAGAGCTGAGACAACCAGACACGTAGTGTTACCTTCAGGTAAGCAACAAAACACGCCAGCTGAGTTGCTTTATGTCCAATAGTAACGTAGGCTGCAGTTTTAGGCACGTCGTGGTGCGGTGAAATGCTCACTTGAGCCGAGAGTTACAAAGTTCCAAAGATGCGTAACTCGTCGCGTATTTTCACTTAGTTCCAAAGATGCGTACATGTAACTAATATCTTCAGTCGATAAGCCCCAAGTGCCACTTAATGTGCTTTGCAAAGCAACCTGTGTTGATTGTAGATGAGCTAGAGCACACATGTGTATCGCACATGGAGCAAACAACGCGTGTTGCGTTCCGGCAAGCGATGCATGCCTTGCGTTTCCCACGCTTAGGGTTGTGGGGAGATGGGATAGGGTTTCGCACAGTGTTGGCCATGTCCAGATCATCCGCAGGCCGAATACCGCCCCCGAACGGTGAGGAGTAAGCATGACTTCTGCCGTCACTAGCGCGCCTCATTTCGGAGGTATGAGTGTTGTTGCTGGCTTGACATGTGTGCGCTCCAAGTAGTTTTTGACCCTGGATGATGAGCTCGTTGGCGAGTCTTATTTTCCACTCCTTGCGAGTAACTTCAGGGGATTTGGTAAAATGCACAAAGCATTGATAGGCATTAGTCTCTATCATGGCAAATGTGTACATAAAAAACTTTTTTAGTTCGTCTTGCACACTATCGTGCGGATTCCAACCATCTGCAACGGTACCGAGACCTAGGGCAAGCTTGTTCAATATATCGATGGCATTGAACCACATCATGTAAAAGGCATGGCACATGCGTTGCACCACCTGGTAGCGGAGGCGAATAACTTTGCCGCCTTGGAATTTGCTGCGGACCCTTTCAGCCTCAGGAGCTACCGCATCTGTTTGGCACGACGTGAGTACCAACATGTCTTTCTTGTCCATCCACCCAGCGGCGAGCATGTCCACCTCTTGCCCACCTACCTCCACCGGCACCCGCTTCTTGAATGCCGCAAAGGAAAAGCGCTCCTGCAGCTTTGCAAGGAGCTCGGCCTTAGGGAGTCCGCTGCAACCGGTTTTAATGGCGACAACCGCGTAGAGACCGTGCTTCATTAGTCGGGTGACTGTCCGGACAGATCCAAACCACGAATCTGCGACAATGATGCGGCCAGTGTTAAACCATTCCTTCACTAGCCACAATGTGCATCCTGTAGTAGCTTTGTGTTCTGCGACAAACTCCAAACCGCTCATATTGTCTTTGCATTGCGCCAATTCCAGAAAAATATACACGCGGAGGACAGCACATGCTGATGTTTTCAAGTTTAGGGTTTGTGGCGCGAGTCGGTGTTCCTCACATAAGTCGAAATAACTACGGATAGTACTACCGTACGTCGCTGATGTGCTAGGTGCCCATGTTGCGGAGAGTAGGGCTAGGGTCTTCGCGCCGAGTGCGCCAAAACCGAGAATTCTGGTCATGTACGGTTTCGTCGTCTCGATCCACGGGTTCGTGGTGGCTGTGATAGTAACCTTGTACTTAGGTTGTGTGAGACGGCCGTATGCTGGTGTGGTATTCTTGGCTCGCGGTGTAGTCCCGTAAAAAGTGCTTACGTAACACTCACTGCTCCTCGTCTCGGGTAGAGCCACGCCGGGAGGGAACGCGGAAAATTGTCACTAGCCAATGAGGCCTCGAAAGCCTCGACGAACTTAGAAAGTCGCGCATTATGCCATTCATCATCCGCTAAAACGTAGTTGGAGCATTGCACAGTCCAAAAGGCATGGCGACCCACTCCATCAAACCGACACGTGGGACGTACACGACCTCAGCATGGATACCGTCAAGCGTGATCTTCGTCAAAAGGGCATGCGCATCGAGAGTCGTGCGCAATCACATACAACTGAGCCCCCAACACCTACGGCTTTTGCAGCGTCTCATGATGACTCAACGACTGAACCTTTGAAGCGGCAAGTCTCCAAGCTCCAAGACCAACTGAAATCTCTTCAAGGAGCTGCGACTACTCGTACCTCATATGGCAGAGGCGGAGCGAGAATTTCTCGTGGTGTTTGCTATGGCTGTGGTAAGAAGGGCCATCGCAGGTCCGAGTGCCCCGTCAACAACACCGGAGGTAACTCTGCGCAAGTGGACTCCCCGGTTGCTTTTCCGGCGGTCATGGACGTGACAGCCACCCCTGCGAGGCCATTCTCCGAGGCTCGACACATGTTCGAGCGCGATGGGGAAACGTGGATGTGGTTGACCGACTATTCGGCGCGGTACTTGGTTACGGCGTACGGCTCCGGACACGGAGGTGCCGGGTTCGATTCCCGGTGATGGCATTTCCGTGTAACCCTTTCACAGGTTATGGGCCCTCCGCGTATGACGCGGGTTTGTAGGGTTTGACCGGAGTCGATGGGATGGTGTCATTTAGGGGGAGTGTTGTGAGAACCCCGTGGTGGGCATGATAATGGACACATTCGTACGTTGTACTCCGGGGGAGTCTTGGCCCTACTATCTCGCCAATAGTGGATGTACTGCGGGAGCCCGTTGCTCGGGCAGTATGGGGGTATATATATGAGATATATCCCCAATGGGTACCGACTTTTAGGCGCGGTACTTGGTTACGGCGTACGGCTCCGGACACGGAGGTGCCGGGTTCGATTCCCGGTGATGGCATTTCCGTGTAATCCTTCGACAGGTTTCTGAAACGTAGTTTTGTGGATGTCCGCTTCACGAACTCGAACTTACCAAAAACCAGACGCGAGGTTAAGGTGGGTGTAAAAGTTTGCGTCCTTAAGCTCATCGAGTCTGTTATCCACACGCGGAAGCGGGTAGGCGTCCTTACGCGTAACCCCGTTAAGTCCGCGATAGTCAATGTAGAGTCGAAGCGAGCCATAAACTTTAAGCACAAAAATAATTGGCGAGCCGAATTCAATGTGACTCGGGCGAATCAAGCCAGCCTCCACTGCGTCTTCGAGCTGTCGGTTGAGCTCCGCGCGCACCGCAAGTAACCACATGTTAAGACGCTCTTGTTTCATCGGGCCTATAGTCTCGATGGGATTATCCCATTGCCGGCTTACATGCGGCGACTCCAAGAAATCATCGTAAAGTATCGTCCGGAAGTTGTTACGTTGTTTTAGCTCATGTCCAATTTGCATTCCGCCTGTTGCTCCGGTGTGGGGGTGATGTTAATCACGTAAAGTTTAGCTTTACGTGCCCTGATTCGGCGCGTCTTGAGCATGAATTTCTGAACCTTGCCTGAAGACATTAGTAAACAACTCGGACGGTGCTCCTTTGTCCGAGTCTCCACTGTTGTTCAGTCCATCAAGGTAAAACCTCGCGTCGTACTGAAATGTCAAGAGGCTTGCTCGTCGTCCAACCATGGAAAACTAAGCACCATCTCAACAGCGCGTAAAATCACATTAGACTTCAAAAGTCCGTTGAAACTCGTGACGAGCCAGCTCGAATGTGAGGTCACAATGTGACGAAGACATCACATCGTTGTCCATTGGCGAGACGAACTGGTGTCTTGACCTTGGATTGGCGAGTCGGGAGGGAGAAGCGTCGTACGAATTCTTCTTACACAAAGTAAAGTGTCGCAGCACAGTCGGCTTATTCGGCAATGTGTTGTATGCCTTCATGAGTTTTCACGTTTAGCTCGGTTCGAATCATCAAGCGAGCTTCGGTGGGGTCCGTTACGGGACGGAGGGCTTTCGGCTGCATATTTCCGAACCCTTCACATTTTTAAGGCACGGCAACTCGATGCATGCGTTCGACCAGCCCCTTCCATGACAGCCTAACCCACCGAGGGAGGATAAGGACGGACACATCGCGATCAATCATTGGTTGGAACACAATCGGAGACGGCCGGAGACATGAGAAAATCTGGCGCGGCGACAGGAGCGCCAACCCGACACCGTTTGAAGCTCTAGACTTCCTTCTTTCTCAGACCCCGGAAGGGAAGGAAAGCATGGGGTAGAAGGCGAGGTGCGACGGAAGGAGCAACGGTTATCTCGGATGGGGGTGCACGTAGATCGAGACCAAACCGTCGACGACATTTGCAGGTTTTTTTCGCCTGGCTTTCTCACATGCTCCTGCACGACCGGAGTCGCACATGAGCACGTGCCGGATATACCCGTCTCGACGAGCAGTGGCTAACCAGCTTGGCTGATAATTACTCTTGCACCCACATTGCATAACCCATTACTATACATCGGGCATTTCAATATCGAACACGCGTTTTTCAGACGCAAGAATCGTGTCAAAACACGCCGCCAACCCACTTGTACCATTCGCTCATACCCATTGTTGCTCACGCTTTCCTAACATTGCCGATACGGCTCCGTTCGCGTTGTAAGTTCTAGCAAATTATTCCAAAACCATATCTTTATTGAATACGGAAAGTGAAAGTGTGCGGTCGAATATTCTCCTCACGCGGCCATGTTACCACTGCAGGTATGCGTTGTCGGCACATGTAACTACCCACTTACCCGCTCACTCGCCCCCGCTGTAAGGAAGACGCCGACAACATCCCGGATACCCGCCGGATTTTTGTAAAATGAACTTGTTGGTACTAAACATAGGCAACCATGTGGGTATTTTGTGAGTTTGGGTGTATCGACGACTTATCACGATAATTCCCGAGTCTACCCGTGGTGCGTATTTTGCAAGAGAGTACCATGGCGGCTCAAAAACGGTGAAAACGCACCTTGGACGGCGAATGCTTGAACTGCCTCGCGGAAGCGTTCAACGAAAAATACCGGTCCGAACCGTCCCGATACCGGAATAGCGCAAGTACCCTATGCTTGAGCCCGTTGTTGACCCCCATGGTAGTCGTGGAGCGCGAGACGTGGGAAAATTTGTTACATGCAACGACCTTTGATGAGCTCGGCCGCGACTTCAAAATATCAAACGCGTTCATGGCTGTGAATTTGGTCGGCTTCCCTCCCGACATGTACAGTAGCTAAGTGAAGGACATATCCACAAGCAAGAGGACGGGAAACTCATCATGCACTTTTTGGGACCGCGAGTTTCCCTCCGTGCAGTTCTATGACCGTTCGAGTCACAAGAAGTCGGGCGTTGGCTGCATGGTTCGCGGGTGGGTTTTGATTAATTTCCGTGCACCCGCGGCCCGAAGGATCCGACTACGGTGACCTACCATTGTTTACATATCCCTCCGTAGGGCTACTAATGGACACATCTGTAGGCTAGACTCCGGGGCAGTCTTGGCCCTCCACCTATAGGTGTTCGCTATAGGTGTTTCATGCCCCCCCCCCCCCCATTTTCGAAACCCACCACCCTAACATGCCTCTATACAGAGAGTGTGGGCCCGAGTGAGCGCGGAGGCCAACGCTCGAAAGAGGCTGCTCGGTGGACGCGCGATCAGAGAGAGGAGGGTACGGGCGGATGTCGGACTACGAGATAGGTACCCAGGTACCATACATAGGAAAAACCGGGGAAATGAGCGGGGAAAATCCAGGCGCGGAGGCATGAGCGCCAGTTTTTTCCTCTTTATGTGTGTCTTGTTCCCCCCCCCCCCACCTTCTCTCGAGGTGACGGGGGACTTTGACAAGGAGGAACGTCGCGTCGGTGGGCGCGGCAACGACCTTGGCTACGGCATGCGGCGGCGGGATCGACGAGCAACCACGTGAGGAGGGGTTTTCTGCCAACCTTTCCCCTCCTATCTTTCTATCTTCGGCAAGACTTAAGTCACGCGGGAGCTAGTTCACGCTAGCCCGTCGTCCTTGCCGAACGTCGACCGGCCTAGGCCCGTCGACACCCCGGTTCGGCGGGAGCGGGCCGTGCATCGTGAAGGTCGAGCAGTAGTTTAGTTTTGCTTTTCTCGACAAGTGGATTTATATATATCATTAGATCTGTTTTTCTTGATTACAACATTTTACGTTGTTACTGCTTAGGCGGGGGGCTGTGGCAATAGATGCGATTGCTTACAGTTTTTTAACTCCCGAGGAACGTCGACACACAGCGAAGCTAGGTGTGTCGATAGGTGTACCCGGTCGAAGAGACCCGGTCTAAACTTGCTCGTTAGTCATGTGTGGCTGAGTATAGAGGGCCGATAGATGGTTGCCGGTCCAGTTTGCCGGTTCGCTATGAACAATTTCAATTTCAGTTTCACTTGTCCGAGGTGCGCTTCCTTCTTTAAAACCAATTTAGCGATTGGGAGTCAGACTATGCTGGAGATGACAGCTTGCTTACATGTTGGATAAACAAGCACTAAAACACATGTACATAGGTGTTACTTCTATTCAGCGATGGATTAGGGAAGGTTGGGTGTGCTGCGCGAGCCGATTGGGCGAGCGCAAAGCCAACAAGTGGTTGCTACCAACTAGAGGAGGTGCTTTAGAGGTAAAGCAGGCGGACAATTTATTGCGCTTGTGACGCTTTGTCTCCGGCTCTCCGCGCGTTCCCTTCGGTGGACTCAACATGGTATATTTACTAATCGCTAAACCCCAGTATTTTACCAATATAAGTATTTAGCGACTGGGAGTCAAATTATACCATCCAATATCGACCGAAGGTCGGCGTAGGCTACTAATTGAAATCGAAATATTGGAACTATTTACAACATGTACCGGGTAAAACCGGCTCTTGTCTCTGGGCCCTCCCAACCATGCTCTTCGGGAACTTCAAAGTCATGGCTAGACCGTGAACCGCCTAAATCCAACCTCTCCGAAGGTTGTTGGGGGTTTTTACTCCCCCCCCCGGGGAGAGTGACGTGTGTGAGGTTGGTAGCGTGCAGTACCTCACGTCCCTGTGCTTGCTGCGTCCGGTCGTCATGCTATTCCAGCGGAGTGCGAGACAACTCTGATTGTCCTCGTGAATGGTGATGGCAGACCCGGAGTCTTGGTGAAACTCGTGGAGCAATTGCTTCAAAAACATCACCTCATGAGTGGTCGCAGTCAGTGCCATATGTTCTGCCTCCGCTGTCGACAGCGCCACAGTTTGTTGCCGCTGACTTTTCCAACTCACCGATGCACCGTTGAGCATGAACACATACCCCGTGCGAGAGCGCCGCTCGTCAATGTCACTCGCGTAGTCAGAATCTGACCATCCTACCAACTTTGATGAAGGTGCGCCACCGTACATCAACACCGAATCTGCGGTCTCCTTGAGGTAGCGGAGCACTCTCTCGGCTTGCTCCCAATGTGACTGAGAGGGGTCGGACATGTACCTAGTAAGGTTATGTCGGGCCGTGTGCTTACGGAAGCGTACAACAAGCTACCGATCAAGCTTTTGTACGGCACTAGACTGGGGGGCAGTTTTTATGTCGACGTCTTCACACAATTGCTCAAAGCATCGATTGCCATAGGTGAGCCCATTGGCTTGCAATCCATCATGTTGAAGCGCTCCAGCATATCTAAGACGTATTGTTGCTTTAGGCTTTAGGGTTTAGGGTTTAGGGTATTGCCGCTGTCCAATCCTGATGATGCGGTGGCCACGATCACGCTCGACCGTCATGCTAAGCAAGCAAGACACTGGAACGAGGTTTTGCACGTTGAACCTTTCGCCGAAAGTTGACTTGAACCCCACGATGAAGCTACCCGCTGGTCCGAACCAAATGTTGTCGTCCACGTACCACGCCAACACATAAAGCTCACCCTCTTTGATGAAGACGTGAATGCCGGGATCCATCTTTGATTGGCTGAAGCCATACTCCTCTAGCCATGTTGTGATAGTCTTATTCTAGTTCCTAGGAGCTTGCTTGAGGCCATACAATGACTTTTTCAACAAGCACACTTGCTCCTCTCCATTGATGTCGGTGTGACGGAATTCTTCCGGCTGCCTCATGTAGATTTCCTCCTCGATATCGGCCTCCAAGAATGCCGTCACCACATCAAGCTGCTCCACCTCCCAATCATTATAAGCAGCAAGCGCGAGCAACGTCCGAATAGAAATCACCCTCACTGTGGGAGCGAAGGTCTCGTGCAAGTCCACATCCTTCTCTTGAGTAAACCCGCGAGCTACAAGTCTTGCTTTGTACCTTGCCATCTGTCCATTGACATCGCGCTTCAGCTTGAACACCCACTTGGAATCCACGAGTTTGCGCCCGGCAGGACAAGGGACCAATGTCCAGGTACTCCGAGATACAAGTGAGTCGCACTCGCTCTTGATAGCTGCCTCCCACTCCCCCGATTGGGGACTTCTCAGCGCTTTCTTGTATGATATAGACTCTTTAACAGTCGGGTTGCGGGCTAGCTTAATAGCTGCGGTACTTCCCGCAGTCCATCCATCTCCCGGAGCGCTCGTTGAACGGGGATTATACCTTGGACTGGGCACGCATTGCTGTGGCGAGGCAGTGGATCGAAGATTATATCTTGGGCGTGGAGTCTCTCCCGAATGCATGTCCCGTTCATCTTCCATCGACCCGGAATATTGCAGCGACTCCCGTAGCGGCGACTCCCCGGAAGGTGTATCCGGTTGTTCGCTACACATGGTGCGCGGGATGCCGGGATGATGTCCTATTCATTATCATTGCGTTGCTCCGCATTGCTCTCCCCCATGGCGAGGACAGCAGCCTCGTCGAACACCACGTTACGGCTGCTCACCACCCGACGAAAAGCATGATTGTACACCAACCACGCCGGTGACTCGGAAGCGTAACCCACAAAGACACCCTTCCACGCGCGATCGTCAAGCTTTCGTCGTTGGGACTTGTCAACGTGGACATAGGCCGGACAACCGAAGACCCGCATGGAGCTCAAGTCAGCTCGTCTACCGGTCACCAAGGTGAAAGGTACACCGCCGGCTCCGCCACTATACACACGATTGCGGACATACACCGCAGCGGCCTTCGCTAGAGTTCAATACGATTTAGGCAGTGCAGCTTGCCGAATCATTGACTGCGCCATCGGAACCAATGTCCCCCACTGCCGCTCAATCCGGCCATGTTGCCATTACGCGTAAGGCGCAGTGATCTCCACGGCGATGTTGAACTCATCCAAGAGGTTTCGGAAGGCAGCACCCAAAAACACCGTGTCATTGTGCACCCGGAAACGACGAACCGTGTGCCCGAGAGAGCGGATGGTAGTCAACATGCGACGGAACGAAGCGGGAGCCTCATCCTTGGAGCGGACCGCATCATGCAACATGCAACGGCTGCGAAAATCAACCGCACACAAGCTATACCGCCGTCCTCCCAAGGATGGAACACTAATAGGACCGTAGAAATCCAAGCCTAGGACCTCAAAGACACCAACACTCCGGTCAGCCGGCTCACGCGAGATACGACGGACGTGCGACCTACTTACACACAACACATGTCTCACAAAAGCCAAACATCTCCGACGCAGAAACCGCATCACCATGTACCGGAGTGGCCAAGAGCCCGTCCAATTGCGACTCGCTAAGGTGACCGAGTCGGGAGTGCCACAACCGTTTTTGCAATGGCGCAGTGGCGTCCGAAGCGGTAGGATTCGACGAAGCAACCCGCGCCGGCAACCACACCAACAAATGCGCCCGCTCCAACGGAACCACCACGCCACCAACATGACCGGCATGCGGACGAAGGTGGTCCACGGGATCAGCTAACACCACAAAATGACCTTGTCGCCGAGCTTGGGTAAGGCTGAAACGCCTATGGTAAGACCACGACGCGCGATGGGATGGCTCAGGAACGTGGAGCACATTCTTCAGCATGGCAGGAATCTCCTCTCCATCTTCAAATTGAAATTGAAATTGTTTAGAACATGTACCGTATGGGCCGGTTTACATCAAAGACCGTATGCGCCGGTTGTTGTCTCTGTGCCCTCCCAACTATGCCATACATGAAACTTACTAGTCAGGGCTAGACCGTTAACCACCTAAATCCAACCTCTCCAAGTTTGTTCGGGGGTTTTACTCCCCCCCGGGAAGAGTGCGATGCAGGGTGAAGATGGAGTGCAATCAGGGCCGTGCGAAGGCGCAGTGTGCGAGGGCGCGGCGAGAGGGCGTGCGGGACTTGATGCGGTATACAAGTAGGAAATGGTGTAGCCACTAGACAGTATGCGTGTGTAGTTGTTCGAGTATATGAGATATGTCGAGTCGTGCTTTGGAGATGAGTTTGTCGGGAGGGTCGGTGCGGAGGGTGAGGAGAGAGGTGAGACTTGCGATGGTGGATGAGTGCGGTGTGCCCGTGCGGCTCATGACAATGGGGAGGATGTCGACTTCGGTACCAGGCCAGTGGTTGCGGATGGCATTTGCGAGGGTGTGTATTTGGCCCTAATCAAGTGGGCTGTATGGGAGAGGCTGTGTGGTATGTGTAGTACTTCCACTCCCCTATCTGAATTTTCTTAGTAGATGAGTATCGGCGGCGGCCGTTTATGTGACCGACAAATCGAGGTTCGAGAAGGCGAATGAAATCGGGTTTGTGCGCTGGGGGTTGCAGCGCGGGGGGGAGAATCTCAGGGGGGAGGATGGCGGGGCACGAGGTGAGGGAGTCGGGCGAGACATCTTCGTGAGCAGCTACAAGGCAGGTAGGCATGTGGGTGGGGTGAGGGGGTGACAGTCAAGAGGGGTGCGGGTGGGAGTGGGGGAGGTGAAGGACTTGACGGGTTTGTTACCGAAGTCTGCAGTGATGGTCTCCCACCGACCTCCATTGTGGCGTTCTAAGAGGGAGAGTAGGAGATGTAGCGCGTTGTTGTGGCGGTCCTGTCTTAGGCCAAACATGGTGGGGCAGTTACCGGCCATGTGGCCGTTGCTAGTGAATTGGCCACCCATGGGGCAACGCAGGGTGGGGTTGTGCGTGAGGAGGCGGGTGTTGTGGACTCCCCACATGTTTGTGGGTGAATTGTATGTTGGTGAGTGTAGTGTGTTTTTTGTGGGAAGTGAAGTCCGCACCGTCCTCCGCGGCGCGGGCGAGGAGGGCGCCGTGTTTGGATGTTTGTGAGAGGGGGTGTGTGTGTGTTTGGTGCTGTGGGTGTGAGCGTCAGTTTTGAGGTTGGTGTATCTGTAGGGTATGGGTTCCCCTAGGGTTTGTGGAATGAGGGTGTATGGCCATGTCCATTGTCCTATCGACACTTCTGAACCTGTGGTGTATGTTGTGTCGGGTGGGTGACCATCTGCAATATGGTTGGCTAGTGTGTCTACGAGGTCGTTTCCTAGTGATTGGTTGTGTGCTTTAATTTTGCCGAGGTGTGTGCGAATGCCTGCGTTGCAGCGGGTTATGGGGGTGTGTGTGATGGAGAGGAGTGTGTCGCGGTGAGTGTTGTGGCGGTAGGCGGATGGGCAGTTTAAGTATCCTTGTATGAGGCGGAGGGAGCACGCACTGTTTGTAAGGAGGTGGGTATGGCCTAGTTGAAGGCCTTTGTCAATGCCTGCTAGTTCACCTCGATTGATAGTGTGGGAGGGAGGGGTAGAGGTCATCAGAATTTTGATGCGGGTGTCCGAGGCGGGGTGGGTGGCGGCTGCTGCGAGGGGGGAGTTGCCTCCCTTCTTGGAGCCGTTTGTGTATACGAAGTCCTGCCAGTTCCATGCAAGAATTCCTCTGGTGGGGGAGTATGTTAGTTGCATGCGTTCATGGAGGGGGTAGGTAAGGGGGTGAGTGGGGCTAGGGTGGAGGTGGAAGATGCCTGCTGAGTGTGGTGAGTAGGAGTCGGTGAGGTGTGGAGGTGAGATGGTGATGGTGATGGTGGGGTTGGGGAGGTGTGTGTCGTAGATAGACTCGAGAGTGTTGTGGAGTGCGGTCATGGCTGCGTGTGAGGGTAGGGTGGAGAGGGCTAGGGGGTTGGCGACGAGGTAGATGTCGACCATCCAACGCGTGCGGCGCCCGCCGGCGGCGCAGCGGCGGCGGCCCCGGAGGGGGTGCGCTCGCAGGCCCGTCGGCACCTACCTCTACCTCCACGCGGTGGGCGTTAGTAACCCCGTAGCCGTGCCAGGCCTGGCACGGTAGGGGGCTGAACGAGGTACCGACAGCTGCGATCCGCGGGATCAACAGCTGTCGGGAAGCCCTATACGGAGGGTTTTGGAAAAACATAATATCCGTACTCCGGCACAGGGATCTACCGCTCGGCCTGTCCGATATGTCTTTTCCGCGACTAAATACTCGCAGATACTCTCCCGACGATGGGGCGGGGGCGGCGTCTGCGAAATATGTTTTGGCGAAGAGGGGTACGGACGGATCAGCGGAGGGACGAGGGTGTTGGAGCTGGCGGCGGACAGCTGGGAAGCAGCGCTAGGGACGGCGCTCGCTAGCAGCCGCCAGCCCTGCGATAGCCTTTGGTCTCCCCTGGGGGCGAGGCCTGTTGCTGCGCAAGACGGAGGATGGTCGCAGCCGGAGGAGCGACACCGTCTGGCGGCGGCGGTCCCTAGGATCGCCCGCCGCCGGAAAAGCCCGGTACGGGGGATTTTTGGAAAAATTTCCGTACCCACCATCTTTTGAGGACCGGCGACTCGATCCATGTGTTCTTCCAATCTCTTCCCTAGTTGGTACCCGGTTATCGACATGCTGCCTCAGGCAGTGTGCCTAGGGTTATCGTAACGGCACACTGCTCGTAAAGGCGGCCCCTAACAACGTAAACCCCCGGGGGAGGGCACGGACGGCCACAGCGCGATCAGATAGGTGTTGGAAACATACGGGAAAAGGACAAGGGACAGGAGAAAATCTGGCTCGGGGGCAGGAGAGCCAGCCGGACACCGTATGCAACCTAGTTCTTTTTTCTTCTTAGCCCCCGAAGGAGGAGAGAAGACTCGGCTAGGTGGAGAGCTGCGTCGAGAGGAGCGGCTAATACCTCGGGCGGGGTTGAGCACGGATCAAGGCGGGACCGACGACGACCTATGCGAGGGGGGTTTTTCACCTGCCTTTCCCCCCAAAGCTCCGGCACGACCGGAGTCGCACAGGAGCCGAGGTCAGGCAGGTTCGCCTCGACCAAGTCAAGCTGAGCAGCCTTGCTGATTAGCGACCCCGCAGCGGGTGGAGCAGGCCGCGTATCGTGGAGACTAGCGACATCTTTTACTTCATACTATATCCAAAAAAAAATACGTATAGATCAGAAAATAATAAATATCCGGATACGGGTATGTTTTAGACGGTATCGTTACTGCCATTGGAGAGGTTGGGATTAGTGGTTCACGGTCTACCTCACGCTTAGAAGTCCAACAACAAGTTGAGCATAGCAAAAGGGGGGGCCTAGAGACTCCAGCCGGTTTTACTGGTATTGGAGTAAAATATTTCAAATTTATTATTTCATTTCAGCGCGTGCCGAACGGGGTAGGGGTGGGATGGCTTGTGTGTTGGTCGGGGGGTAGGAAGGTGTTCGCGTCGTTGGGAAGGGTGTAGAGGTGATGTGTGTATGATGAGTTGATGTATTTGGAGTGGCGGTATGGTATGTGTTCCCATCGGGGGAGGATGAGGATGGTTGCGTTGGGTTTGCGAGAGGCTGTGAGGTGTGCGCTGGTGATTGCATGTTCCATGGTGCGGCGCATGCATTCGTGCTCGTATTTTGGGTTGGCGATGTTGGTGCCGCGCCATGTGTGTGAGGCATTGCTGCCGCTTGATGAGAAGACTATGTCTTCGGGGTATAGGGAGTGGTAGGAGTGAAAGTGGGGTGATTTATTGAGGGGGTCGGGGTAGAGTTCTGTCTGGATGTGGAATGTGCGGCGGAGTGCGGTGAGTAGGTCCTCTCTAGTGGCCCATCTATTACGTGTGGTTGTGGCGGGTGTGGGTGAGTGCATTTCTTCTCCATCTTCAGCCTTCACAATTATGCGGACCGAGCCCACGCCAACAACGCGGGCACTGATACCCCTCACCCACACCCGGTCAGTGAGCGCTCGATACTCACATAAGTCACGGCGGACACTAGTCATGTGATGGCTAGCGCCGCTGTCGGCCAACCACATCCACGTTTCACTATCGCGCTACAACATGTGTCGAGCCTCGGAGAATGGCCTCGCAGGGGTGGCCGTCACGTCCATGACCACCGGAAAGCAACGGGAGAGTCCACCTGCGCATAGTTACCTCCGGTATTGTTGTCCGGGCACTCGGACCCGCGATGGCCTTTCTTACCACATCCATAGCAAACACCACGAAAAATCCTCGCTGCGCCTCTGCCATATGAGGTACGACGAGTAGTCGAAGCTCCTTGAAGAGATTTCAGCTGGTCTTAGAGCTCGGAGACTTGCCGCTTCAAAATTTCAGTCGTTGTGTCATCATGAGACCCCGCAAAAGCCGTAGGCGCTGGGGGCTCCGTTGTATGCAATTGCGCACGACTCTCGATGCGTATGCCCTTTTGACGAAGATCACGCTTGACGGTATGCATGCTGAGGTTTTGCACGTCCCACGTGTAGGTGATGGGTGGTATTCGCTGCTCAGGCCCTTCACCAAGTACATGATGATACGCCGGTCGTGAACGACGTCCCCAACTCGGGCAAGCTGTCGTTGCAGTCGAACTAACCGATTCAGGAATTGAATGCCGCTCTCGCCGTCCGCTTGCGGCGTTTCCAAGTCCTGCAATAGCTTCGCACACCGGTAAATACCATCGTCCTCATAATGATTGACTAACGCGGTCCACGCACTGTGGCCGCAGGTCTTGTCATCCTCGCTGACATTCTCGATATTAGAGAGATCGTCCTCCGGCAACGCAAGAATCAATGCGGAGTACATGTCGACTTGATGTTGAGAGGAAGCGGCACCATCCGACGACAAAGCCGGAGCCCACTTTTGCATTAGGCGAAATGCACGGAAACGTTTCTTCCACACTTCAAAATCTCGTCTCTCCCCACTGAACTTGGGTAGTTTTACGTAGTCCATAGCAGGTGCGTCGGATGCGCTCTCAAGAAAATCAGGAAATCATGAAAATACCACAAAGAAATGCACTAAGTACCGGTTAAGAGGCGGGCACAGAAAAAGAGACGACAAGGGCTGACCGAAGACGCAGTTGTACTCCCGGAGTGTATACAGCCAAGGCAATCATAAACGAGTCTCAGAAGGTCGGTCAAGTGACGTCGAACAAGAGTGCTAGTACACTTATGGTAAGATGCCTTTCCAAAAATTCAGCCGCACCAAAATAGGCTTTCACGAGAGAAGGAAAGTGGCAGGTGACAAGCTCCGAAAGCGAATAAAATTCCAGAAAGCCCCAAGCTAAAACTAAGGAAAGCAAGCCGATCTTCACGTCACACGAGTCGGTGTTTAGGGGTTCCAGGCTCCAAGCGACACAAACAAGTCGCTAATAGCCGGGTATCGAAATAAAGCTACAAATACAAGCAAGAGCCAGCTACTTTGTGAGCTAGCCGCACCTAACGTATCGTGCGACAGCACAAAGGTCTACCACTCTTCGAGAAGCAAGCTCTAGGTTCCAGTTAAGACACAGGACGCCAACAACTAGCAGCTTGAGGGCCCATAACCTGTCAAAATTGAGGTGGCGATAAGGAATGCTTACACTCACTCAGTGACACTGCATGCCATCTCACCCTCAGCAAGTGCGTAGCGCTTGCCTATCTCAAGACACGCATTCACCTTGTGGTGAGCACACGCCAACGTATATTTTGAGCCTTTAGATGATATCTAACGCTCAGCAACTTGCAACCATCAGCAACATAATCCACTCTATTGTTGATTGGCTTATCATCTTATAATGCTAAGTCACAGCTGTACTATCACGAAGCTACTCGACCAACATTGTTGTGTAGCAATTTGATTACCATACAAAACTACTTCTCGCAACAGAGTCGGCCGAGAGGCCTTCGTGAGCTGTAACAAGACGGGTGGGCATGTGGGTGGGGTGAGGGGTGGCAGTCAAGAGGGTATGGATGGGTGTCAGGGATTAGAATGATTTGATGGGTTTGTTGCCAAAGTCTACCGTAATGGTCTCCCATCGACCTCCCTTGTGGCGTTCCATGAGGGAGAGGAGAGGTTGTAGCGCGATGTTGTGGCGGTCATGTCTAAGGCCGGACATGGTGGGGCAGTTGCCCGCCATGTGGCCGTTATTGGTGAATTGACTACACATGGGGCAGCGCAAGGTGGGGTTGCGTGGTAGGAGGCGGGTATTGTGCACGCCCCACATGAATTCTTGCTTGTGTGTGAATTGGACATTGGTGAGTGATGTGTGTGTGTGTTTTGTGGAAGGTGAAGTCGGCCCCGTCCTCCGCGGCGCGGGCGGGGACGGCACCTTTTTTTTCAGCTTCTGAGCGGGACCCTAGTGGTGTGATGAGGTGGTAGACCTGTTCTTCGATGTGCGGTGTGTGAGGTCGGGGCGGAAGAGGTGGAAAAGGTGTCTGATGCGGGGGCCGGAAAGGATTGTGACCGTTCTTTCGTTGGGGGTGCATAGGATGGTTGTGTCGTGGAGGATGGGTGGGTGTGAATGTTAAATGTGTCGGTGGAGAGCATGTCGAAGTCTGGATTGATGGGGTCATGGTTGAAGGAGATGAGGGGGTGCGTCCATGGGGCAGGTCCGGGGTCGGGTAGAATGGGTGTTGTGGTTGGAACGAAGCCGGAGTTGAAGGCGATGAGGGCTGTGGGGCCATAGGGGGTCTTAGTGATGGTGTCGTGGAGTTATAGGCATGGGGCCCATTGGATCTCGTGTAGGCGGGTGAGGTCGTGCTTTTGGCCGCGTTCGCACCAGTCGCATTGCCACGTGTCGGGCCCATGGGCGGGGCGGCAGTGGGAATGGACGGCAAAGTGCGGGCATGTGGTGCATGTGGAAGTGGGGTCTGGGTGGACGGTGTCGTGGCAAATAGAGCAAACGGAGGGGGAGGGGGGAGGGAGACACACCGAGGCGGGGCGGAGGAGTTGAGGCGGAAGCCGTCGTCGAGTTGAAGTTGGATGTCTCGGCTGTAAGTAATACCTTGTACTTATTTGTTGCAGCCAGCTATTGTAAGCTATTCTAGATATGATGAGTACATGTCTAGATCGGACATACCGATAACTTGTTTGATTCGGTACAGAGCCGTCGCTAGGCTGCAGCTCTCTCACTTACTTTCGTCCCGACACCACGCCTTGGGAGTGGCTGTCTCTATGACCGTCCTATTTGCGTGACTTTCACAACACGTATGCGTTAGTTACCTTCCATATTGATCGTGTTTGCACGGGTCAATAGGTTATGGGCCCCCGCCTCAAGTCGCTCACGCGCGACAACTTTGTTCGGCGATGCGATCGACTACTCTCCCGCAAAAGGCAAGTTTACAAAGTAGCATAGTACTTTCACCTTGTAGTCGGCGGCATCGCCAATTTAAATTGCGCTTTAAAACCCTCCACCCACCCCACCTAAGTCAGTTGCCAAAGGACAACCGACATCCACCCACACCGACGCACTCGTCGCGTGTGGAGGTGGTGCATACGTGTCCAAGCTAGGGAAAGGGGGCGCACTTGTGGGTGAGTACGCATACACATGATACACGACAACACTAGCTTAAAGTGGTATATTGTTCTACCTATTTCTAGCGAGCCAACATTCAGCGCGACACTCCACAATATTTCAATCACTCCAAATCAATTCGGCCAGAGTTTGAAGAAGGTCGGCCTCGACCACTACTTTGACCTCCTCCACGTCCACGGCCACCACCACCGTTGCGTTTCCAGATCTTAGAAGCTCCCATTAAAGGATCATCAAAATTGCGCTTTATGGACGGTTGTCCTCCTCCATGTGATGTAGATGGGCATGCTGTTGACTTCACTCCTCCGAGTTGTGGAGAATAAGTCACGTTATCATTAAGAAAATTTTGTAGCTCCACCAACTTGATTTCGTAACCCCTTTGTGATCGATGCGACTTGGCTTGAGTCTTTAACTCAAAGTTAGCCATGCCATTAATGAACCGAACACAGTGGATATGAGCCTGACGGGATCGACGTAAGAAGTCGTTGAACTGCTGGGTGTAGTGAGCGTAACTCATGTTGCCTTGCGTAATACTTAGCAGAGCATTAATCGCGTCGTCTCGTACGTTGGGGAGAAAATATGTCTTCCGTAGTTCCGCGACCAATAAGTCAAACGTAGCACGGATATCTGCCTGCTGCTTACGGTTTAACCACCAACTGTTCAGGTGTCCTGAGAACTGTGAAGTAACCCATATAACTAAGTCGTAAGAGTCAGCCGTAATTTCAAGCAAAAGAAAGCGTTGCGGTTGCGCTTCTAAGGGTCCGAATCGAAATTGAGAGCATAAAGATCGAGAATCACGATTAATTCAAATTTAAACATCGAGAATTGTGATTAATTCAAACTTAAAGATCGAGAATCTTGATCAATTCAGTGAATAAAGATCGAGAATCGATATATTGCATTAAAAATTGCATCACTAGATCTGATTTTCATTCACGTAAAGATTGATGCACCTGATAACTCATGCCCTAATTATCAATGCATCTGATAATTCAACCTCTAAAATATCAATGCATCTGATAATTCAACCTCTAAAATATCAATGCCTCTGATAAATCGCGGTACAAAAGATTAGTGCATCTGATATTTCGGACGCTAAAGATCAATGCATCTGATAATTCAGGCGCTCTAGATGAGCTATCTTATAAATCGAAATAAGTACTAGATTGAAAAAAACTCATAAAAATGTTACGTGCATCAGATAAGTCAACCACTGTTTCATTGCAGGACTGTCTAACTCACAACAAAGATCATGTTGTTGTGAATGGGGACGAGGGCACAATGCAATTGCTCTTCAAGGCTGAGACCCTTGTGCACGTTGGGAGACATGTCGCGTTGTTCAAGAATACGTAAATTACATTCTATCCCCATACAACCCAGCAAAAAAATGTGCTACAAACCCCTCACCCAACGCAACACATTCAACGTGGGTTTTACCCTGCCCACTACATGTTGTCGGCGCCCGCCGGCGGCGCAGCGGCGGCGGCCCCGGAGGGGGGTGCGCTCGCAGGCCCGTCGGCATCCCCTCACCTCCCCGTGGTGGGCGCTGGAAACCCCGTAGCCGTGCCAGGCCTGGCACGGTAGGGGGCTAAGAGGGCCGACAGCTCGATCCGTGGGATCAGCAGCTGTCGGGAAAGCCCTGTACAGAGGGCTTTTGAAAAAAAAATAATTTCTGTGCACTACCGGCGCCAAGATCTCCCGCTCGGCCCGTCCGATATGTTTTTCGCGTACAGATACTCCTAGATACAGCCTTACTTTTAGGAGTGGGACCTGTACTACGGCAGCGTTTGATGGCGAGGAGGGTACGGCCGGATCAGCGGTGGGAGGCGGGTGTTGGAGCTGGTGGTGGCCAGCCGGGAAGCAGCGCCAGGAAAGGGCGCTCGCTAGCTATCGACCAGCCCTGTGCCGGTCGAACCTTGCCGAGGGGTGAGGCAAGACATGGCACAGGACGGTGGCTAGTCGCAGACGGAGGAGCGGCTACAGGAGGCGGCGGCGATCCTCAGGATCAGCCGCCGCCGAAAAGCCCTGTACGGAGGGCTTTTTTCGGAAACTAAAACAATGTCCGTACCCGGCGTCGAGCTAGTCGGGGAGCAGCACCAGGGTAGGGCGCTCACTAGCGCGCCGCTACGTCGTCCAGCGTCATCTCCCGGGGGGAGGAGTCAGCTGGGACGGCAAGGAGGACAGTCGCGATGGGAGGAGCGACACGATCTGGCGGCGACGACCCTTTGGGTCGGCGCCGCCGGAAAACCCGGCACGGAGGGTTTTTGCTTAATTCCGGGCGCCCGCGGCCCGCCGGATCCGGCCACGGTGACCTGCCCCCCCCCCTCTTCGACACCCACTACCCCGACAGACCTTCATACTCCTAGGAGTCCTTGAGCGTGGGCCCGGGTGAGCGCGGAGGCCCCCGCTCAAGAAAAGGCTGCTCGGTGGACGCGCGATCAGAGGGGGGAGGGTACGGCCACAGGCCGGAAAACCGACAGGTACCCGGGTACCAGACAGAGAAAAAACCGAGGAAATGGGCGGGGAAAATTCAGGCGCGGAGGCAGGAGCGCTAGTTTTTTCTATGTCTGTGTGTCTCGGTCCCCCCCACCTGCCCTCGAGGTGATGGGGGACCTCGACACGGAGGACCGCCGCGTCGGTGGACGCGGCAAGACCTTGGGGCGGGGTTTACGGGATGGAGCGGCGGGATCGACGAGCGACCGCGCGAGGAGGGGTTTTTTGCCAGCCTTTCCCCTCCTTCCTTCGGCAAGACCGAAGTCACGCGGGAGCTAGATTAGGCTGGCCCGTCGTCCCTCCCGAACGCCGACCGGCCTAGGCCGGTCGACACCCCGGTTCGGCGGGAGCGGGCCGTGCATCGTGAAGGTCGAGCAGCAGTTTAGTTTTGCATTTCTAGACAAGTGGATTTATTTTTAGATCTGTTTTTCTTGATTACAAAATTATTACGCTGTTACTGCTTAGGTGGGGGGACTGTGGCAATTACTGAGGTTGCTTACAGTTATATAACTCCCGAGGAACGTCGAGACACACATTGCAGATAGGTGTGCCGATAAGAAATGAACCTGGTCGGAGAGACCCGGGCCCAACTTGCTAATAAGTCATGTATGGCGAAGTAGAGTGGCCCGTGAGACGACACTCGGTCCAGTTTGCCGGGACATGTTGTGAACAATTTCAATTTCAATTTCAATTACATGTTGTCGCGTCTGGGATCATTGGGGTTATAGGAATAAGATATAATCGCTCAAACTCAGTAGAGAGAAGGTCTAACAATAAAAGTAGATTGACGGGCGAGATAGCTCCCATTGCCATCTCTCGTTGTGGTGCCAAAACGATGCATTGCCATGTTGCTGATAGTCCGGACCATGGTTGCGAAATTGAAATTGAAATTGAAATTGTTTACAACATGTACCGTATGTGCCGGTTTTTAACCAAAAGCCGGATGCGTCGGTTGCTGTCTCTGGGCCCTCCCAACTATGCCATACAGGGAACTTACAAGTTAGGGCTAGACCGTGAACCACCTATGTCCAACCTCTCCAAGTTTGGTTGCGAATAGCTGGACCATGTGGGGCCAAGGAAGTGCCCCAATATGATGCGCTGCCACATGGGTATCCCAAAATCGTTTGTTGCCAGACAAGTATCCCAGAAGATGACCGCTTTCTAGGAACTAATTTCACGTTGTCTCCTCTCGAGGAACAGTTCACGCAGACAAGCAACACACACACACGCACACACACACACACACACACACACACACACACACACACACACACACACACACACACACACACACACACACGATGCAAATACAATGCAATGAGAGTAGTAGAGAGATTGTAAGTGCTTGTTACGGAACGAAACAAAAGATATGAAAACATAAAATTACATAACGGGGTTCAAGGAGATTGGATGATCAATGACGTGGGACCATCCTAATATTTAGAAGTCCGTGATGAGAATGAAGTCAAGCCACATGAGAAGGGCGGGGTTACTAAATCTGGCTCAAGTGTTCTTGAAGGCCATCAAAGATCTCTCCAAAGTTTACTCAGACGTGTTCTTCTTGAGGTCATCATGCATCCTACCTGCAGCAGAAAACAGACGCTCCACGCCGGCGGATGAAGCAGGGAGTGCATGATGAGTCCGTGCCATGTTGTGTAGGTGAGGGAACATCTGTGCGTGGGACTTCCACCACATACACAAGTCAAAATCTCGCCCATCGTCGCAATGAGCTGGGACATGTGGAAGCTGAAGATACTCCTCCATTTCCAAAAGTTGCTTGCGCTCAACCACCGCCGGAGAATATGTCTCGGTTGACTCCACGGTCGCCGGACGAGACATGTCCTCGTCCTCGGCTGATGATTTCAATTGCAGCGTACCCGCAACTCCATATAGCTTCACCTTCTTCAAAGCTCCAACATGGCGAGGGCGTGCTAAAATGGCGTGGTCTGGGACTTCCGGATCAGGAGCCCAATTGTCTTTGAACGCTCCTCGAAGAAACTTGGATGCTTTCGCCTTAATTTGACGATTTGCCCCAGAAAAATCAAAGTTTTTCCACCTGCATCAAGCCATAGCACTCGTGATTAACAGAAGAAGTGTTATCATTATATTATCAGCAAGTGACAAAAACAATATATTATTATAAGAAAGCTTATGGTTGATTACCTGAATTAATTCAAATATAATCATCGATTTAATACACTGCATGGGGGACATTTTACCTTGGGTAAAGTGCGCAAGCAATCAGGATGTCTTCTTCGTAATGGTTGGGAATATTAAGCAATCGGCGATCCACGGCTTCTCTCAGAAGTTTCCGGCATATAACAACGTCCTCATTCAAGTCGAGCCACTGTTATAACATGAACATAGTTCTAGAAAATTAAATGAATATAAGTAATTTAATTTACTAGGGATTGTGAGGATGGAGCTCATTTTACCTTCACACGGTGCACCTCGTCGTCGATCACAGCGACGACATTTGCATTGTCGCTCAATCCTGCTACCAATAGTCCGAACATTGGCAAAACACTTGAAAGCGTAGGCACCGAGGTGGATTCCATCACTTTCAACATTTGTGTCACGGGCTCAAGGGACACTCCCTATGAACGCCGACAAAAGAAACCAAGATTCAGGAATAAAGTAATTGTAAACAGTGGCATACATCATTACAGAACACCAATAAAGCCGCACAAAACATTGACAAACATGTATAACAAATAGTTACAGACAACACACACGCGTGCGCACATACATACACACACACATACACACACACACACACACACACACACACACACACACACACACACACACACACACACACACACACACAAGCGTGGAAAGCAAATAGTTCACGTAACAACATAGAGGAGAATGTATCCATTGTAGGGTCGCACTGAATGACATAAAATATATCATAATAGAAGCAAAAACAACGCATGTGTTCAGGGGAAGAGGGTCGCTACCAGCTGGTATGCGATTGCCATCTCATCGTCGCTCATTTGGTGGTCTTTAAAACTTGTCCCATCGTCGTTGGTGGCACAGTCCATGGGTGCCAATGAGTTGTACTTCCGAAGAGTTGCCTTGTTGACACCCACCCATTGCAGTATGGGAATGATATAGCCCCAGCCAGTTTTCACTGCCCGGGGTGGCTTGCTCACCTTCATCTTCATGCCGACCATGATGTCCTTGAGCTTATTCCATCCTTTGTCTAAACGGTGCAGGTGTGCCGACATGCCTTTCACCTGTCACAAGCAAGGAAGTCAATTAAAGAAAACAAAACATTTAGCACATAAGCAATACGAGAGCGGGTGCGCATACCTTTTTAACAATCTCGCAGACATTTGACTTCTCTAGAGCATCCTTAAGAGCATTCGAGAGACGATGATCCACACACGGGCCACCATGGAAGTCTTGAAATGCCTTCACCATGTTGCTTCCTTCGTCGATGACTACGCCGAATGCTTTTTGACCAACTGTATCCACTCCTTGATCAGGGTCGTACTCACCCACACCAAAGTGGGCCGACGTTGCCTTGCAAGCTGAACTAATTGCCTCAGCAGTGTGATCAACATGCCGACAATAAGCATCGACAATTGAATGTTAATAAAGAGTTTAAATAAACCCACAGCTCTCAGCCTTCACAATAAGTGCATGGCAACTCACGTCACTGAAGGGTCTACAAAGGATGAGCTTTTCTTGCAAAGCCCAATCATTGTCGATCCAATACGCGAGCACGGCGAAGAGGGCGATTCCGTTCTCGCCCAAGATATCAGCTGCTAGAGCGACGGACATGCCCTCCGCACGTAAACATGTAATATCCTCCTGAGGACCAAATAATCAAGCACTCTATATCACTTTAGAAACTGAACGGCATAACGATTTGATTTTTTCTATACAACACTAGGCCAGTTCGTACCTTCAGTTGTTTTTGACACTCAGTAGACATGTCCATGACCATCTTATTGACGGTGGAAGCAGCCGGAGGGGAGTATCGGCCGTGTGTTATGGTTCTAATGAAGTCACGAAAAGCCTTGTCGTCCTCCGGCATTGAATGTGGACGGCAGCTTTTCACAATCCACTTGGCACATGCTTTGTCGAACTCTTTCTTCGAAGCAGGGTGGAGCTTGGTGACGACGTTAGTAGGGGCGGCAAGTTTGGCACCATTGGTGGGTTGGGGTTGTTGCCCGAGGATCTTCCCGACCGACACCTACACATCAAGTCAGCAACACATACAATAAGAACCACATAAATAGAACCTAAGTGCTGCAAATAATCTTGACAAAAGTGATCGTAATCTTATCATTTATGTCAAGCATATGTCGGGAACGTCGCAGTTGAGTGTATTATCATCACAAGCAGGTTCGACATAAACAACGTCGGGAGGGCTCGGTAAGCCTGCGGGTTGGTGACAAAACGCAGTTGGGCGCGACCGAAATACCTTATGACCGTCCACGGAAGCGTCCACTAACGTACTCGAATGATGTCTAACAAGGTGGTTCCAGATGTTGGAAGTGTTGGGTGCTGATAGTTGTTCATGGCAAAAATAAAAAATAGTCGCTGCCTTGCCGTGCATATCTTGAAACTTCGGAGAGCAAAACTTCCACACTGGAGAAATCTTTATAGCATGTCTTGGCGCAGGCGAGTCACCGTCTAGATAAATGGTGTCATCTGTTGCCGCCCCCTCGTCGACAACGGACTCCCCACTGCGCACCTCGGCGAGTCACACAGCTTTTGACGGTGGCTCCAAAGCAGCGCGACCGTCCACGCAGGCTTGTATCTCCGCCTTTGACGCATCGTTGGATAGATGCGCGACCGGCTCGGTGGTGTCACTTCGCTCGTCAAGCCCAGTCCACCGCACCTTGTAGAAGTCGGCGCCCTTCTTGAGAATATGGGCGACGATCTCATGGACGGCATACTCGGACTTACCCGCGTCGGGATATGCGAAGTTGCGCGGGGTGCGTAATGGACCGTCGGCGGATCCTTGGGCTTTGAGCGTTGGTGTGAAACCTGGAAGTTGCTTGATGGGTCTGCCGCGCTTTCTACGGAACCTAATAGACATAATGAGATCGGCGTTTTCCGATAATTATACGGAAAATTATTTTCCACATACGCGAATCTTCATATATTCCCGGCTACTCCGTGTTTATTCTTGGCAGACGGTTTATAGTTTATACAACACATATTTACTTCAGCGCATGAGCACCATCCATTTTATACATTCAACATTCTTGAAAAGCACGCGGATGACATCATCGAGTTTCAGCTGCCGCCGGTTCGTCATACATTCAAAGCATACCTATCAATATACTAGACATACAAAACGCTTCCCGGGTCTTTCCAAGAGCGAGACATCGCATCCGTCGATCAAAATCTTCGTAACCAATGATCCCTTTCTGGACCGTCATCGGCGCCGATCCACCTCGTCACCACGTTTTATCCAAGCATGGCAACGAGACCATGATCCCTTTTATTGCGCATACGAGTTGCTGATTGGTCAATCCATGAACCCTTTCTCGGCTCGTGTTGGCCGTTGATATATCACGGAACCAACGGTGGCCATATATGCATTTTATTATGAGTATAGTACTGATAATGCATTTCTGTTTGAACACCTTCTCCTTATTTTCGTCATTGTCGATGACTTAAAAACATTCGACGCGTGTGTGAATTGCAATTTTTCATTCATCTGCTAGATTTTTATATGGTCAGTGTAGATATAAATCAGATTACCATTTGATTTAAGCTCGCGCGGGATAGACGAATGAAACAAAGGTAGAAACGATAAATAAATATTAATACATCTGATAAATCCCGGGCTAAATATCGGTGCATATGATAAATCGCGGACTAAAGATCGGTGTATCTGATAAACCGCTGCTATAAAGATTGGTGCATCTGATAAGTCAAGCCTCTAAATATCGACGCATCTGATAAGTCAAGCCTTTAAATATCGATGCATTTGATAAGTCAAGCCTTAAAGATCGATGCGTCCGATAAATGTAGTACCTAAATATCGATAATTGATTAATTGCGAAAAACGCCGATGCATCGATTACTGATCATTAATCGATATCTCATTCGGACCCTTATGCGCCTCAAGCCAATCTTGCAACACACGGGCATCTTTGCCAGATTAATATGGCGAGTTAACCGCCGCCTTACGATGAGCCTCAGTTAAGATAGGCCAACAAAAAATAGTTGTAGCTATTGGAGTTTCCACACGTAAATCTGTCGTTGTCTCTCCATCCAACTGATTATTAATGTATCCACGAATGAGAAGCCACACAAGTCCAAAATCCACCGATGAAAACCGTGAGTACATAAAGAATTGTCTCGGAAATGACTTACCGTCATAGAGTAGTGCCTGGGATGTATAGACGGCACGACGAAAACTCTCCCACTAAGTCACGTAACCAAAGTGAAGTAACTCGCTCTTATGCTTCAAAGCAGAAAGTAACCCCGTCTGGCGGGCGTAAGAGTCAAACCACCTACATCGAGTGTCTCCGGTACCACGTAAGAACCATCCGGATTGATAGTCGACTGAGTTGTAACAACCAGCTTGAGCTGAGCCGGTGTACGCAAATGGGTGGTAACATACGGAACATGAACGGAAGCCGTGTAGACGTAAGCGAGCGAGTGTCCGACATGTAACGCGACTTGAACCGGTGCGTCACTCAACAACCTTAAATCATCAGGAGTCAATATAAGGCTAGTTTCCTCATGTAACTCACGAAAGGCAGCATTGTCAGGCTCTTCGTTAGCCGAAACCGAACCAGATGGGAACCATGTTTTACCAGAACGAGGCTCTCGTTGTAACACCAGTTAAATGTAAGAAAGTTTAGTCCCTCCAACTTGAAGTACGACCACAACGTAACGACCGGGTCCAAGAGACGCCATTCCGAATCAATCAAGCAACGTCGAGTGAATCAACTGACAGCGAAAACGTGCGTCGACCAAAGAGCTCCGAAACCAGTGTGGCGGCTAGCCTTCCAAAGCTGACCGCTAGCACAAATATATTTTGTACGGACACTGCTTGATGGCACAATGTTGGTGCAGATGGGAGAAGATGAGAAGATGTCTCACTGTTTGTACTTTAGCAATATATTGTAATTAAACAAAGGAATTGTTGAATGGTTTTGTCACCTCCCGTGACAACCGCTTAGCCCATTGGGCGTCAGGAGATCTTGATACATTGTTTTCCGCCGCTCGCGCCCACGCATCTCTTACCAATGGGCGGGCACCGCCACCTACCTCACTTTCGAGGGCCGGTACCGACCCCATCTCCCCTTCGCAACCCTTTCATAACGGCGTCTCGGCCAAGGTCGCCAACCGGGCGGCTAGTCTAGCTGCGGTTGGGGAGTACCGGCGTGCTATGGAGGCCCTAAGCTCCAACCCCGTTGCAAGTGGTCGTGGGGTGCACGAGGAATTATCACGGTTGCACCCACAAGACGATGACGACCTCGCGGACGTGTTGCCGGATCCCTTCTCCCTCCCTCGTATCAAACTCCGCGCTTCGGAAGTCGATATTATGGAGGTCGTTGCTAGATGCCCTCGAAAATCTAGTCCTCACGTCGACGGTTGGAGGTTTGAAACTCTTCGCGCGTTGGGTTCCCCTTGCACTCTCACCGGTTTAGCCGAAGCCATCGTGAACGCAGAGGTTCCACCCGGCGTTGCTTCATTCCTTGCCTCTGTCACACTTATCCCGCTAGACAAGCTCGATCCCGAACAACGACGCGCACAAGAGCAAGAACTTCGCGACCAAAAGGGGACGTTGCGCCCGATTGGAATTGGCTCCGTTTTAGTTCGTTTCGCGAATCGCGCGCTTCTCGCCGTAATTGGTGACGAAGTGTCTCAATGGTTGGCTGCTCGGCACCAATTTGGCGTCGGCGTTCGCGGCGGGGTTGAGATCGTACAATTCATGGTTCGAGCCGCGCTTGACGTTTCACCGGACTGGGCGGACATGCAAGGCGACGCATCCAACGCGTTCAACGAGTTCCTGCGGCGTCCCTTGTTTGAGGAGTTGTCCGCAAATCCCGCGCTTCGGCCGTTGCTCCGCGTCGCTACTATGTTGTATGGCCGTCCATCTACCTTGTACGTTTACGACTCATCAAATGCTCACGGCCCGGCCATGCGCATTCCGAGTACCCGCGAAGTCCATCAAGGTTGCGTCCTCGGGGCCATGTTCTTCGCAATTGTTGCCTCCAGGGTATACAAGCAATTGGCTGCGATTGCCCCGAACGAATCCGTTCTCTGCGGTTATTCTGACGATGTTCACTTCTTGGGACCCCCTCCGTCTCTCGTGGCTATTGGCGACGCTATGCCGGAGGCGTATGCTAGCGTTGGCCTCACCGTAACCATCCGCAAAAACTGTTTGTATTCCCCTTTGGGTGTCGGTGATGCTTTCGATAACTTACCCGACGGCCACATCATGCGGGGAGTAAATGTCTCCACGGAAGGGACAAAAGTATTGGGGGGGCCAATGGGTACATCCGATTTTGCTCGAGACGTGTTCGAAACGGCCTTAAGTAAGTATGAGGCCTACGGCGAACGTCTAAGGGGTCTAGCGGCTCACCGGCACACTCACACTGCGCTTCGTATCCATCAACATTGCAACCGCCGCTTCGGACACTTTGCCCGTACAGTCCCCCGAGGTCTTGGCAGGGGTGAGGGCTACGGTGACACCGTCGAAACATTCCTCGAGCGCGCTGACAATGCCACCCTAGATGTGGCGGCTGAGATATTGGGCCTTCCCGCATCTAGCCTACCCAGCAACACTCGCTCCGAGATGTCTCTTCCCATACGTTTCGGCGGCATGGGGGTGGGGGATTTGGCTGCCTTGGCGGATGCGGCCCATGTCGGAGCGGCCGGTTTGGCAGTGGGCTCAGCTATTCGTTTCCTTACAACACAAGACGCTCGCGTGCGCGGGGATTCCCAAGACGATGTTCCAATGGAGCCGACCATGTATGGACGGTTAGCGAGTGCTATGACCACAGCAGTGTCCCGTAGGCATGGTACACCGGACGGAGACGACGGCGATAACGAACGCATGTGGTCGTTAGAACTCGCTTCGTCGTGGGCGCGCTTGGACGCTGCGTGCGGTTCTCACGCTCTCGCCGAGTCTGAACCTTTGATAACCACAGCCTTAGCGATGCTCCCCCCGAAACGTCCAACGGTGGCTCGCGCCGGCTGCGTTGCCGAAGCCCGATCAAACAACGAGCAGATTGCCCAGTCCCTTGATGGCCTACCCTCGCTCGTCCCTCTTTCTGCGTTTGCCACGGACATCTTTCCAAAGCTACAAGCCGACATCAGTGAGCGTGTCAACTTGTTTCGCTTCGCGAAGCTCGCTCCCACGTTTTCCAACCGCGCTCGGCCGGAGTCTAGGCGTTTTCTATCTCGTCTCGGCCACGGCGCCCTTGCGTTTTTGGCTTCGGACCCGCCTACTTCGGGTCGCCTGGGCGAGCTCCGTGAAAAGTTCCCTGAGCACTACGACGCAGTTTTCCGCGTCGCGGTCTGTCGCATCTTCGGCCCACCCTCATCTCGCATCCTCTCTTCTCTACGCTCCCCCACTGCTTGTGCTTCTTGCCATCTCTCGGTTCAAGCTATGCGGGGTGCGTTCTCGTCGGCGGGTGTTGACATGTCGGATGATGCGTGGGCCACTGCTTTTGCGGACCATTTGGCTCGTTGCGGCGGAGATGCTTCGGTCCACACCGCTCACTCTTGGTTAGTGACGGCCCTTGCGGAAATCATCTCCGAGGTTCGTGGCGCACTCGGGGTTGGCGTCGAGGTCCTCACAGATCCCACGATGTTAGTTCAACTCCCCAACGGCAACGACGGTCTCCCCGCGGATGTGGGTGTCTTGCACTATCACGGCATCCGAGGCTCAAAGCTTGCCCTTGATGCCGTGGTTTCCGGTTTGTTCGGCGTGTCTAGCCCCCCGTCACCCGAAGTCGCTCTCCGCCGTGCTGAGAAGACCAAGTTCGAGAAGTACTCGGAGGGGTTGAGGAGTCGCCCCGACATCCGCTTCATTCCCTTTGCAGTAACGGAATTTGGTACTCTTGGCGGCCACGCCACGGCTTTCTTGACGGAGCTAGCCAAGCAGGCAGCCGCATCTAAAGGGATGCACGTGGGCAAGTTGTTGGCCTCCTGGCGTCGAAAGGTCTCTCTCGCCGTCCGTGTTGCTCACGCGGACAACGTCTTGCGTGGTTTGTCCGCCGCTGCGGACGGCACGGAGGCCGCTTCTTCCTCGGCTGGGATGCCTTCTCCGGCCACGGCGCTCTTCACCCGCGCCATAGGCCGCAAGCGTCCCCGTGCTTCCTCGAGCGGCGCGTGAGGCGCCGCTTGTCGCCTCCAAGTGTTGCATTCTCGGCGTGGCTTAAGAGTTTCCTTAGTATAATATGCTAGGTTTATGCACAATGTAGTGCTTTCCTTTTGCTGTGCTTTGGATTCCGTGATCCTCTTGTCACTCTTGCCCTTTTGTTTCCCCTCCCACTTTCCCTGTCCGTGCTCATCTGGCTCTTCTTGTAAGCAAAAAATTCCCTCTATTGCATTGGGCTTAAATAGCTTTCCGCCCAGATAGCTTACGCCTGCTCACACTCGCTTACGTGTGAGGCGTTAGGGCTTTCAAACCGTCGTCAACTGTCTAGCGACGCGGCTCGTAAAGCATTGAGAATCACGACGCGGCTTATTTTGCATAAGAAATCTCGCTTGGCGCATCATCTGGCTAGTTAGATTAATTGTGCGTACTTGTACGTACCGGGAGGCACTGGTTGTACATTATGCATCAAAACCCTTGCTAATGTTGCAATAGCGACGTACCCACGTTGTACGTCCTTCCGATGGAAAAGCACATATTGGAATTAGTAACGAGTACATGTACAATGTCATGTAATGTATTGTTGCATGACTGTACTCGTCACAAAATTGCCGCACCAATGGTGGATACCGGACCTTTCATGTCCCATGCAACCTTCCAATAAAGGAGGTATGTGAGATACTCGATTAATTTCTCTATCAATATCACAACGGAAGGCAGCTATAAGCGCCATATTTATGAATATAAAGGGGCATACGCACTTACGCTGGTATAAGGGGTAAGCACTTACGCAAGATCACGAGAAATACCCGTTCAAAACATTAACACCGATGAGAATAGGTACAAGTAGGTTACGTGAGAGGCACAAAAAATACGATACATACCCAAAAAAAAAATGTTCCTACTTTTCATGCGACTATGCATTTGGCTCGATGCGGCGAAGATGCTTCGGTCCACACCGCTCACTCTTGGTTAGTGACGGCCATTGCGGAAATCATCTCCGAGGTTCGTGGCGCACTCGGGGTTGGCGTCGAAGTTCTCACAAATCCCACGATGTTAGTTCAACTCCCCAATGGCAACGACGGCCTACCCGCGGATGTGAGTGTCTTGCGCTATCATGGCATCCGAGGCTCAAAACTTGCTCTTGATGCCGTGGTTTCCGGTTTGTTTGGCGTTTCTAGCCCCCCGTCTCCCGAAGTCGCTCTACGCCGTGCTCACAAGACCAAGTTCGAGAAGTACTCGGAGGGGATGAGGAGTCGCCCCGACATCCGCTTCATTCCCTTCGCAGTAACGGAATTTGGTACTCTCGGCGGCTACGCCACGGCTTTCTTGACGGAGTGGGCCGAGTAGGCAACCGCCTCTAAAGGGATGCATGTGGGCAAGTTTTTGGCTTAATGGCGCCGAAAGGTCTCTCTCTCACCGTCCATGTTGCTCACGCGGACAACGTCTTGCGGGGATGTCCGCCGCCGCAGACCGTGTCGGTTGGGATGCCTTCTCCTGCCACGGCGCTCTTCACCCGCGCCATGGGCAGCAAGCGTCCCCGTGCTTCCTCGACCGGCGCGTGAGGCGCCCCTTGCCGCCTCCACGTGTTGCATTCTCGGCGTTATTGCCTAGGAGTTTCCTAAGTTAAATCTGCTAGGTTTGTAGTGCACAATGTAGTGCTTCCTTTTGCCGTGATTTGGATTCCGTGACCCTCTTGTCACTCTTGCCCTTTTGTTTCCCCTCCCTTTTTCCCCGTCCGTGCTCATGTTGCTCCTTTTGTAATTAATTATTCTTTGCGACCCAGCATTATTCCTTAATTATTATAATCTATTAACATATTTGGTGTAAGTTTCCCCTCCCACTTTCCCTGTCCGTGCTCATCTGGTTCTTCTTGTAAGCAAAAATATTTGGTGTAAGCAGGCCATGCATCCCTGGAGGGTCGCACTCCGCTCTCCTCACCCCCCGCGCGCGCGAACACGCGCGCCATGCAGTATACCACGAATGGCAGATCGATTTTTGAAATCGCGTGGAGTCGGTCGTTGCCAACTGGCCGACCGGAAACTCTGAGCCCCTCTGTCAGCTTCCCGCCGTCAACCTCATCAGCAGAACGGCCGCCCATCACCCCCGCCGCTCTTCAGCTAGTCTAAGTTGAACTTCTCTCGCTGTGCAGCTTGAAAACATATCAAGAACCGGCCTAGGCCGGACTAGTTATTTAGCACGACGGTTGTTAGGTACCCCACGATGGGCGACGCAAAGTACGCGAAGGTGAAGGACCAGGTGAGCGGGACCAACAGCCGCGGGCGGCCCAATCACAATATCCAACGGGTCAACCCGCTCAGCCGAAGTATACGGACGCTGCCCCACGCATAGCCTCCGCGCCATTGCACCAAGCCTCTCTACTTTGTCCCCCTTTGAGAATATCATTTTGTCCAACTGTGAAGCCGCGTTTCGGTAGCCTGTAGGACGTAGGTCTGTGTCAGTTTTTTTTTGCTTTTGACCAGTCGTCTGCCGCTCCAAGACAAGTACACTCACGCACTTCTCGCCGTCCAGCCGCCTTACAACCAACCCCTTAAGCTCGTCAACTATTCACGATGGGGTTATATAACTGACACCAGCATATTCCGCTTCTGCATTAAGGACCCTCCTGTGGACGTCGCCGTCGCCGTAGACGCCGAAGGTACAGTGCCGCCTCGCCGCCCTCCAACAGCATCCCGTACTCCCCCACCGCATCCCAAGATACTCCACATCCATCTAAACCCGCCTTTCTCCGCATAGACCCCTGTTTATATTCGCTGCGCTCCTGCAGCCCTCTTCTCATCCCCCCCCCCCCCCCCCCCCCCCCCCCTCTCATCCGTACGTCGTCATGAGATGACGCCCTGTCTCGATCTCGTGCAATAGATCTTTCGCTAGTATTTCCTCAGACGAAAGTGCCCACCAGCTCGAAGGAGTCTTTTCCGTTGTGAAGTATCCCTCTAAACAGGTCAGTACTTTTTTATTGTTCCGCTCTTGAGGACGTCGAGCACTCTTTCGACGGCCGTTGAGAAACGTTCTTGCCTTATACAAAATTCTCGCCACGCATCATTGTAACTCCGTCCTCCCCGTAAGCCGACCGTGCTGTCGATTCTATGCAGCAGGCATAATTTTGCTGAAAGTTACCCAAATCATCTGCGGCATCTCTCCTCTGAGCATCCACTCACCCTAATGGGCCTCAAAAATTAAGAGTTCACCCAAAGCCCTCTGGGAGGAGGAACAGAAATAGGAGACTATGTGTGATTGACTGATTTGTTTGCTCCGTTGATTTGCTCCGTTGTTTGCTCCGTTGTTTGCTCCGTTGATTTGCTCCGTGTCATGTAGGGAAGGAGAAGGCAGCCATAGCGACCTCCCTGGTGGAGAATGCCAACGATGTAATGCGAAAAACGGTGAGAGGGCTCAGGTCGTTTGTGTGTACTCGTCTGTGACAGCTGGAACAGGAAGGAAGCAGGGGAGGGAGTATCTATAAGAGCTGGGTGGTGAGGTGTGGTTTGAGGTGTTGGTGTGATGTTGAGCTGAGACACAAATTTGCTCCCCCTTGCTTTGGCTTCTGACGTCTGCAGGCCGTCACCATTGCTCTTTGCATCCTCACCAGCTCTCAGGGCCTCCTCATCGCGCTGTCCAAGCGCTCTGGTCATTTCAACTACAGCGTCACTTCTGCCAACTGCATGGTGCGTAGTGCAGCCCTCCTCTCGTTAACTGACTAGCATTTGTAAACTATGTCACGGAGCAAGTTGTGTGTATGTCGTTGGCACAGCTTCACACCTGACTGTCCTCTGCCCCCCCCCCCCCCCCCCCCCCCCCCTTCTTTCGCTGTATTTGTTCCGCAGGTGGAGATGACCAAGTGCCTGATATCTTTTGGTTCGCTGGTGGGTATCTGGCGGACGGTGGGCATCAACGATGATAACCGAATTAACACCAACTGGTAAGCTGTGTGTCGTTTACAGCCTTGCAAGTGCTATCCACCGACCCCACCAAGTTCTCCCTTACTATCCCAATAATACTTATACAGACGCACGCACCTGGGGGGAGAGAGAGTAGACAGAAAACACATTCTCTTCCCGACAGGCATTCATGATCATTTTCCACGTGTGGTGTCGCCACCCGTGTTTGCAGGCAGGAGCTGTGGGTATACCCAGTGCCCGCCCTACTCTACCTCATTAAGAACCTCATGCAGTACTTTATTTTCCTCTATGTGGACGCGCCCTCGTACCAGGTGAGCGCAGTATCCCGATTTCCCCCTCACAGTCAACGCGCTTCGTTTCATAAATGAGGGTATGCGTGTGCGTCTGTGCGTGAAGATGTATTTATCTCACCTTGTCTTGTGACAGTATGTGTATGGCGGTGTGCCTGTGTGTGTGGGGGGGTGGGTGTCTGTATCTCCACGTGTCACATGTACGCGAGCGTTTGTCGCAATGAGTTTGCGCATGCCACAGTATCTTATTGCATAAAGAAGTTTGCATGTGGCGTTGTATCAATGTGTGAGTGGTTGTGCGTGATTGAGTGTTTGTTTTTATCTCAATGCATAACATTTATGTGAGCGTGTGTTTCTTTGAGTTGATGGCATGTGGCGGTGTGCGCCTGTCTCTGATTGAAAGACGAGGTGTTAGATGGAGTTGAAGGGGGGGAGGCGTGCGGTTTGCTCACGTGTGCTAATTTGGCCTGTGGCGTTGGCGGCGCGCCCTTACAGATTTTGAAGAACCTGAACATTATTTCGACGGGGGTTCTGTACCGCATCTTTCTCAAGAAACGGCTGAACGGGGTGCAGTGGTCGGCGCTGGTGCTGCTGGCGCTGGGCTGCACCATCGCGCAGATGAATAACAACTCTGACCACGTGTTGAGCACGCCGGCGGTGGGCGTAGTGCTGGCGCTGGTGATGGCGTTGCTTAGCGGCGCAGCGGGCGTGTACACTGAGATGATCATCAAGAAGCGGCCGCAGCGTAGCATCCACGTGCAGAACCTTTACCTTTACTCCTTTGGCATCCTCTTCAACGTGATTGCCATTTTCACGTACGACCACGAGGCGGTCTTTGCCAACGGCTTCTTCGCCGGCTACGACTGGATCACCTTCATCATGATCCTCAACCACGCTCTGTCCGGTCTCGCCGTCTCTATGGTCATGAAGTTTGCCAACAACATCGTCAAGGTGTACGCAACCAGCGTCGCCATGCTGATGACCACCCTCGTCTCCATCCCCCTCTTTGGCTTCCAGCTCACTCTCCCATTTGTGCTTGGAACCTCCGTCGTCTGCGTCGCCGTCTTCCTGCACTACCAGACGAAAATGAAGTGAACTGCGGGAAGCTTGGCTTTTGTGCCTGTGGGCTTGGGGGGAGGGATGAGGCAGTGCTGTGGACGATGCACGTTACCATTCCGTATCCAACCCACACGTGTTGTGTCCGCGTTGCGTTGAAAGTGTATATTTATGTGGCTCTCTGGGTTGCTTGTGCTAGAATGGCGAGTGCGTCGTCCCTCATTGGGTGGTGGCCTCATTTTAAAAACAACTTATTTAAGTGATGAAATGTGCATGTGAAGCATGCGCTTTACAATGATTGATGCCAAGTAAGACCAACATGCATGAGCCGAGATGGTTGGGAGATGGAAGAGACGAACTTAGAATTGTATGCAGTAGGTTGTAGTGGTGGGATATTCCTCTACAATCACAATATGTCTTTCACATCCCACAAAGTGACGCACCTGCGCCTTCACGTCCAGGTGATATACTACGTCCTGGCTGTAAAAGTCGTCGCGTGGAATCTTTAACACGAAATAGCCGGCACCCAGCAGGGAGGCCGTTGCATCGGGTTGGTGGGAGGATGAAGAGGTACAGTGATGTTTTGATATGGGCGGCGTCATGGTAATGTCGCTGTCTGGTCATAATGCCGGGACTCGTGGGGGAGGTGTTACTTTACCAATCTCCCATCACCCCCTCTGTCCGCCAGAGACACCAAGAATCGTCCCAAAGCGATGTACAGGGAGAGGGCAGTGAGAGCAAGGTGTCCCTCAACCCACTGGGCGGACACGCACATACATATCTGACATAACTTCACACACACACATGTAACACTCACTTACACACACGCACAGCTAACTCTAATTCACACACATACACAATATTCATCCGCACTCTCTGTCTCTCTCTCTCTCTCTCCCTCTGCATTTGAGTCGGGAAAACTGAAAAGGAGAGCCAAAGTGAACGGAGTGCCCATCCCCGACTGTTTCTTGCCGGTGCAATGCATTCTACGGCCAGAAGAGGGGGGGGGGGGGGTAGAGTCCGGGTCCAACGATGAAGAGCACATGTTCACATTACACACTTTGTGCAATGCAACGCAGCGCAGCGGGGGATAGATGTGGGAATGGTTTGAGGGTCTGGCTGGACGTTGCATAACATGCCCTACTAAACCCTAAATGCCCGTCTCCGACACCCAATTCTGTGCGAGGTCCCAGTAGTGCGCCACCCCCGCGGCGGCCAGCACCTTCCTGGCTGCGGGCTTGGAGCTGCACACCTCTTTGGTGAACTTGTCGAAGGAGGGCTCCGCCACCTCGCCCTGGACACGCCCACACGCATCGGTTGGAAAATGGGCTCAGATCAGCGACGCACATTAAATGTGAACGAGGATACGAAACAATGGTTCCAATGAAAACAACACCCTCCTGCAATCTTAACAACATAAAATGCGATATTGGAAAATTCTCGAAAAGTTGTAAAGCGAATGACATTGCAAAGGGGAGCAAATGATGGGAAAAATGGGGCTGGGAAGCAAGAAAACGGGATACGCAAGAATGAAGTGAAACTACGAAGTAGGGCACAGGACTCGGAAATCTGCCCTGCGCAGTTTGTGTTGGGATTGTGGTCAAAGCAAGGTGCAGAATGGCATTAGACAGACGAATCCAGGAAGCGACAGGAATTGAGAGCTGTGATGTTCGAAAGAGTCAAAATACTTCAGAATAAAACTCAAGTAGAAAGTGGAAAACAGGCGGCAACATTCGGGCAGCTAATGCGAAACGGCACGGCACATTCGAAACGAGCGAGACAGAAATGTATCATAGAAAGAACGCATATCGGGGACGCAAAATAGATGACATAATAACAGAGGTAGGAAAGAGAGACATACAAACACACAGACGCATTGACACAACAACACATACTACACACACACCGGAGACACACGCAGACACAGACACTCACAATCACACCCACATACATTCACCCCCCCCCCCCCCCCCCCCCCCCCCCCCCTTTGCTCCCTTGAATCTGGGTAGTACAAAGCGTGCAGACGGCGCAGGGAGGTGAGGCAGAGTCACCTGCCACACGAGAATACATCTATTCTCAGGCCTGTCCTCCTCCCCATCCTCGTCTTCTGGACGCGCATTCCAGTCGATGCGGCCGAGCATCAGCTTAGAGTAGCGCTTGATCGCCTTAGCGGTGCCCTCCACCACCACAAGGCTGAAGCCCTCCTCCACAATCAGCTGCGTGCCCGTCAGCCGGTTCTCCTGCGCGTTAATGTCCACCTGACACAGCGCAGCACATGTCTCACTTGAATTACATAGCCACCGCCCCAAAAACCTCAATATGGCGAATCTCATAATTGACCATCACTACGATAATTGTTAATGACAAACGTTGAAGACAGCTTGAAAGATATTGGACAGCATCCGCAGAATGCGCAAGTATTACTTGCGATACCTAAATACACGAGAATCGAAATGCCAAAAAAAAATGCGCATCGGAAAGTGTCGGTTTGTCGTTTCGGTTGTGGTGATGCTATGTGCGGACTGGAACCAAATCGGCATGACAGACATGAATGGCCTTTCATTGTTCAAAAATGAACAGCAGCCATTCAAGTGTGCGGGTGTGCGTGTGGTGTCTGACTGTGCACAGAGTGGCGCGAGGAGCTGTTTGTATTTTCATAACTATCTGTTGAAGTACGTCTGTGCTGCAACATATATATATTGGGGGGGGATAGGGGGGGGGGGGGGGGGGTGTTTAAGAGACATAGCGAGGAAGGGAGAGAAAGGGAGAACGAGTCAAAATGCGAATGGACGAGGAAGAAAATATGTTGATGAAAGCATGCGTGTGAAAGAACCTGTGCGTTTGTTTCAATTTTCAATATTGATACAGATAATCAGTGCAAATGTGTGTGTGTGTGTGTGTGTGTGTGTGTGTGTGTGTGTGTGTGTGTGTGTGTGTGTGTGTGTTTAACGCGCATGTGCGGACGAAAGGGGGGTTGGGGAGCAGGAACACATGGGCTTTCACGTGCATTTCCATTTAAATCGCCCACATAAACACATGTTGTTTTTCTGGCTTTATTCGGCGCACCTTATAGATGTGTTGCTTGAAGGAGAGGTCCTCCACACGGAAGACGCACACCTGGGTAGCCGCCACCGCCTCGGGGTCGCCGAACAGCTTCTTCACCTTTTTCTCTTTCCGCTCCGCGGGTGTCAGCTTGCGCGAGAGGTTGCGATCGTCGTGCGCCATCTGCCGCTCCTCCATCTGCGCGCGCACCTCCTTCTCGATGGCGGTCGGGTCGGCGGTCGACTCGTTGCCCAACACTCTCATCAAGTTGCTTATCTTAACCTTTGGCTTCGGCGGCTCCAGCAGGCCCTTACCACATCGGCGTTGGGAGTTAGGTGCACCCGTTCCCATAGATGAGCAACAACAAAAGAAATATGAAAAAACTTAACACCTTTAGAAAAATCCTGCCTAACGTGGATAGTTAAAATAATCGACGTCACAAAACAGTCGGAATGTATAGCTGTACATAATCATTAACGCATTAAACTCGAACACGTGCGAGGGACGGTTGTAGCTGTAAGCAGACCATTAAATCAAGAGCACTGCGTCGCCGTCAATACCTTTCTACCGTCAATGGCGCATCTCACTGTGCACTGCGATAAACAACACCCCCACCCGACCCCCACGCACACACACACGAAAAAGCGCATATACATATATGAAAAAACATATAAACATACATACATACCTACTTACATACATACATACACACGACGCACATGCAAAAACACACACATATACACACATGCACACACACATACACACAAAAACACAAGCACACACAAACACACACAGCGTCCCCATCCCCTTTCATACCTGTCGAATAAGCTCCTGCTTCTCCATCTCTCTCTGTCGCCGCTTTTGCGTGCGAAGCTTCTTCAGCTCGCGCTGTGTTAGCCTCAAAGGCTGCGGCCCCGGCATGGCCGCCTCAACCGGCGGCTCAATCGGCACTGGATGCTCCACATAGATGGTCAGCCGCCCCTCCTTTATTTGCGCACCCTCATCCATCACGTCCGAATAGCTGCCGCTAGGGAGTAGCCCCGCGTCCCACCACTCCACCTCAGGCACCTCCTCCTCCACCTTTTGCTGTGTTGTTGCCTGAGTGCGCAACAGTGGACAAGCCATTACCGCTAATCAGATGAATAACACGTCATAGAAAGATACTGCTGTTGTCGTGGTGGACGAAGTGCGCGTGTGTGTGTGGTTGGGGGGGGGGGGGGGGGAGGAGGATTGTAGCCGTACTCGCTCTCCCAACGGCATTGCATTGACGTCCATGTTCATCTGCGCCGCCATCTTTGCCTCGCGCCGCTCGCGCTCCTGCCGCTCCTGCATCTGCCGGAACGCCTTGTCGCCGTACTTGGCGCGTACGCGCGCGAGCTCCGCCTGTCGGCTAAACTTCCCCTCCTCCACAAACTTCAACCCACGAGGCCGTCTCTCCATCCGCATCAGCCCCTAATCACGCAAAACCCACAAGGAAGACGGTGACCTGTGCGTCCGTGTGAGTTTGTGCGTTTGCCAGAGAGGGGGTAGTGTACGTATGTGCGTATGTGAGGATGTGTACACGTGTGTGTGTGTGTGTGTGTGTGTGTGTGTGTGTGTGTGTGTGTGTGTGTGTGTGAGAGTGTGAAATTGTCAGGACAAATTGAGCTGAGAAGATTTACGTCCCATTGCTGGATACCTGATTTGATCACTATGTGATGCGTGCTTGCATACGTGTGAGGGTCCGCCGGAAGTCGGGAGACGAGTTACTCGCCAGCAGGAGACGAATGAAAGGAAGGCAGAGAGGTTGGAGAAGCGAGCACCTTGTTGCCCATGCGAGGGTCGAAGCCCGGATCCACAGGCGCCTCCTCTTCCTGTTTGGGCGCCTCTTCCTCCATCTCCACCGCCTTCCGCTTTGGGCGGTCCGCAAGGTTGATCTTAAATGTGGCGACCGCTTTGGTGCGCCGCTCCAGTGGCTTCCCCTCCGCATCCACCTCGCGCCCTATCGCCACGGACAGCCCCCAACACCGTAAGCCTAGAGTCCCTGCATCTTAGAAACCCCTTACACCTGCTCACCACCTATTGTTGATCGAAATTGCTACTCATCCGAAGGAGTGCGACAGAGGACGGCAACGCGTGCAGAGCACCCAGTCCGATTTCACACAGCCTACCCATCGCAGCAGGCTGGCGGTGTTTACATACCTGACTCGTCAAGGATCAGAGGCGCGGGCCCTTTGCCGGCCATACTGGGTAGGATGGCAATTCCAGGTTTGGCGGCTGGCGCTACTGTAGGAGGGGGCGCTGTGGGCGGCGGCGCAAGAGGGGCGGAACTACCCGTTGTTGCTGCTCCCGCAGGCTTGGGAGCCTACCAACGTGGCGACAGCAGCGCAGGTAAGTCAAGCACACCTTACTCAAGACATAGAGGGAAAAAGACAATCAGAGAAGGCACGTCACAACTAAGACTCAACTAAGCAATGCAAATTAGAGCCAGGGCTCAGCCACTTCGTGCGTCACTAGCAGCTTTAATGTGGGGATGGAACGATTAGGTATAATTTAAGCAGGGGGTCGGTCTGTCTTTGTATGTGCTTGCGTACCTGTGTAAAACGTGGGTGTCTTTGCGTGTGCGCTTATAAATATACGTTATATTTACCTTGTGTCCATGCGTATGTGTGTGTGTGTGTGTGTGTGTGTGTGTGTGTGTGTGTTTATGAGAGAGAGAGAGAGTGTGTGTGTTTGTGTGTGTGTGTGTGTGTGTGTGTGTGTGTGTGTGTGTGTGTGTGTGTGTGTGTGTGTGTGTGTGTTAAAGTCTGCGAGGCGGGGTAAGGAGGGTAAGCACACGTACTGACGGTAGCTTTGCCAGCTTTGCCTTCAGCGCTTTCTGCAGCTCCAGCGCCTTCTTGGCCTTCTCCAGAACCTCCAGCTTGGGCAGCGCCGCCTTCGCTGCCGGTGCTGCCGCCGCTGCCTCCGGTGCGTTGGCAGGAGCACCAAAGCGGCTGCGCTTACGTCTGGGCTCCTCTGGCTGCTTCTCCTCGCGGACCACCCCCCCATCCTCCCCCGTCCCACCTTTATCCGTCATGCTGGCCAGCTGCTGCTTGTTCCACACTTTTATTGTTACCCTATTTCGCCTGTCTTCTTTCTGTCGTTCTGTCCTCCCTTTTACTCTGTTGAAGATGCACGCCGCCGGTGTTGTTCGGAAGCACCCCACTCCTCCTCGGCCGATGCCGAACTCAGCTACCCTTCGCTGACAAATTCCTGACAGCGACTCCCGGGATTCGCGTTGATGTTTTTTTTTTTTTTTCCGAAATGATAGGAGAGCGCTCAAGGCACGTAGCAGCGACCGCGGCTGGGCCGAGGATAGTATAACACCGCCTGATCCGACCCAGCCGCCCGCCGCTACTGCCGGCCCCTCTGCTACACTGCCCACACTTTGATCGCTTGTTCGACGCTCGTTCCCTGTCTTTTTTTTACTTGTGTTTTATCGCCCCGTATCCTCCGGGATGGGTATGTTAGTGGCGGCGGATGCGCGAGTCACTTTGCCACAGTGTCGGGGGCGACGCGGTCACGGCGTCAGATGATGGTGATGGGCGGGCCGGGCGGGTTTTCGCCTGAGATAATGCCAATCTACACTTCTCCACAAAAGTCTAGACAAGATTTCGCACCTAAGCAAGTAAAAAAATAGTCATGATTAAATGACATTGACAAAATATCCTGAAATTCTGGGCAATGTTTTATTCTTGGCGCCCAAGATGGAATGCGCCGGCAGGGCGAATTCATCGAGCACCACCGGGCTTGTGTATTTGGGGGTTATCGCGCGCGCACACGTGCGGCACGCTCTTTCAAACTGTAGCCGTGCCGATTAGACGAAAAGAGTAACGGGCGCACAACACCGCAATATGAAAGCTTATGCGAAGCTCGCGCAAATATAATGCATAAGCGTCGGAGGGAAAAGGTGTTGGACAGGCCGCTGCGGGAGAAACGCACGAAATCGCGTATGTAGACTTACCACCGATATGCGCACAACCCAAGGGCAAGCTTCTTTCGGCCACTACGTTCAGAACTTACTCAAATAAGGTCAAACTTTTTGTAACGGGTACCGTTGGAAGCGCCTTTGCAATGCGCGTCCAACACGTCTATTGTGAAGCTCATACACCTACAAACGCATTTTCGATTAATTATTCTAATTTCCACAATTCTCCGGCAAAGGTGAGCCGCAGTGCCAAGCAACACCCGTCGAATTCGGCTCACCTCCTGAAGCGATTTGTGCGGGGTTTGTCGAAATGTATTTACCAATTCTTCATTCCTATTGATTTAAAAGCCCAATTCCCGACGTGTGCCGCAACGCGTGGGGCGGGTATGGTTGGCACAAGGACACACCCAAGCATTCCAAACACAGGAGGTGGAGCAACTATTCCCTCACTGAAGTGTCAAGGTGGAGATTTAAAGGAATCACATGCTTCTCCATTTCCTCTAATGGTTACACTGTGCGCACAGGCCGAGGCCACGTTCAACTGCCCCCACCGTTCAATACCTCTGCGTGCATGCTCATCAACATCCGCAACGAGGACAATTTGTGCTTCAAGTATTGCATTGCAGTTGCCACAAACCCACCAACAAATAAGCCAACCCGCATCGACTACTACGTAGCTAAGAAAAATCAAGACAGACTCTACGGTTCTTTCGACTGGGAGGGTGTGTCATTTCCCGCAAGCATCTCGGACATTCGCCGGTTCGAAAAAAACAACAATGGTTTCGGAATCTCGTGCTTTTCACTTGAGAACAAAAAAGTGTATCCAATGTCTATGTCAAAAGTCCAATCACCTACTACCCTAGTGAACTTGCTATACTTCAAAGAGCATTGGATCCTTATCTCGAACCTCGATCGACTGCTCAACTCGGGAACAAGGATCAACGGTTCTAGTGCCCTAGGTGCTTGCACGGGTTCAAGAGTCGCGACAATCGCGAAGATCACATAAACCGATGTGCCGCATTCAAGCCCATGCGGGTTTCGGTGCCCAAACCTGACAAGAACGGCGACGCCCCAACAATGAGCTTCAAAAGCACACACAAAAAGATGACAATCCCGATTGTTATATATGCGGACTCCGAGGCGATCAACGCACCCATCGATGAGGTGACCCCCTCCGGAAAAACCGAAAGAAGCTCCGAGCACAAGTGCGTGTCAATCCACGCCCACGTTGAGTCCAAGGTTTCGGGCTTCGCGAGCTTCTCGTTTCAAGTCACGGGTGATGATGCGGCTGCTCAATTCATCAAGAAACTGAAAGATATCCGCCCCATGCTCGTGAAAGAATTCACCAAGAATATGCCGATGAATATGACGGAAACGGACAATAAGAAATACGATATGGCTGAGCTATGTTGTGAATGCAACAAAGAGTTTGGAAAATGTAACAACACACGCAAAGTCCGCCATCACGATCACCAAACGGGGGACTTCATCGGCGCAACACATGCGGATTGCAACCTTAAACTAAAAATTCGCAACACCGAGATTCCCGTGTTCTTTCACAACGGTAAAGGGTATGACAACCATTTTATCCTACAAGCTATTTCTCAGGCGGATGACATCGAAAATTGCAAGTTGAACGTTATTCCCGACAATTCTGAAAAGTACAAGATGGTGAATTTCCGAGGCTATAATAAGTTTCTCGACAGCCTATCGTTCTTGAACGCCGGACTGTCCAAACTCGCAAATAACTTGATCGGAGGGAACCCCGAGAACGCACCCCGTTTCCACGAAGCCTTCAGCCAGAAGGGGTTGACTAAGGACGAGCTTATTCGAGACACTCGCAAGGGGGTCTTCCCCTACAGGTGGTTTTCTTCGGTGGAGAAGCTCGACAACTTGGTCCTCCCATGCCGCGAGGAGTTTTTCAATGACTTATCCGGGGAAGAGTGTTCCGAAGAAGACTACGCGCAAGCAGCATGGGTTTGGGAGAAATTCAAGTGCAAAACGTTCCGCGAATATCACGACCTATATTTGGAAGCGGATGTGTTACTTCTCGCGGATGTGTTCGAAGCGTTCCGTTAACTTTGTATGCAACAATTCGGCCTTGATCCCTGCCACTACATAACTCTTCCGGGGATGTGCATCGACTGTGCTGTTCTAGAAGCATGCAAAACGAACATCAAGATCGAGCTGATTCATACCGACCCGGACAAGTACAACTTTTTCGAGACCGGGATTCGTGGAGGTGTGTCGGTCGTTACCCACCGGTATGCCAAAGCAAATAACCCCCATGTCAATGGTTACGATCCAAGCAAGCCGAAGTCCAACATATTGTACCTCGACGCAAACAACCTCTACGGGTGGGCAATGATGCAGTATTTGCCGTGCGGGGCCTTCGAGTGGAGCGACATATCCCTCGACCAAGTGTTGAATGGAAATTGGGAAAGCGAGAACGGATGCTCTGTGGAGGTGGACTTGGAATATCCCCAAGAACTACACGAATGTCATAACGACCTTCCACTTGCCCCGGAAAGGGTCACACTAGGATATGCGGACGCGAGTGGTAAAGCCAAAAGCTCAACAACATCACCGGGGGTCGCATATGAAAAACTCGCGGGTCATTTCCGTCCACACCTCAATTATGTGTGCGACGCTAGACTTTTGCAGTATTACGTTGCAAAGGGGCTGCGAGTAACCAAGCTCCACCGCGCAATGATATATAAACAGGCACAAACGTTAAAGCCATGGATCGAGAAAAAACACAACGCTCTGATCAAAGGCCAAAAATGCGTTCGAAAAGGACTTTTGCAAGCTTTGCAACAATAGCGTGTTCGGGAAGACAATGCAAAATGTGCGAACGCAAACGAGCAATGAATTTTTCACGAACGACGACAAGCTGCAAAAAAGAGTGGCAGACCCACGCTTTGAGAGGTGTAATGTGATAGGGAACATTGCGGGGGTGTCTCGGATCAAAGATGATGTGATGCTAAACAAGCCAATCTTCATGGGGGCCGCCATATTGGACCTTTCAAAGCTGTTGATGTTCCGTTTCCACTATGACGTGATTCGTCAACGCTACGGCGACAAGGCAAGGTTATTGTTTACCGATACCGACTCCCTATGCTACCACATCGAGACCCCGGATGTATATGCGGACATGGGGCAAATGGCAGAGCATTTCGACACAAGCGACTACCCCTCAGAACACCCGCTCTTCTCGAGCATGAACAAGAAGGTGGTGGGGAAATTCAAGGACGAAACAAACGGTGTGCCTATCAGCGAGTTTGTGGGCCTCAAGTCGAAGATGTAATTTTTCACGGTGGGGGAGTCAACCAAGCGCACGGCAAAGGGAATCAAAAAGCGGTGGCGCAGCGGGACCTCATGATGGAACAATACAAAGCAGCTCTTGATGGCACGGCATGTACGGTGAAGCAGACGATGATCCAGTCTAGGAACCACAGAATTTGTACAGTTTGTGCGACTAAAAGCGCCTTGAGCGCCTACGACGACAAGCGATGGATCTGCGACGACGGAGTGAACACACGGGCCCATGGTCACTACCTAAACAGCTGCGGCAGCGTTCATGGCGCGTAGACGTGCAGCTCGCCGTGCTTGGGAGAGCTGGGCGGTATTAAGCTGACCGATACCATCCTTAGTCACGCCGGGCTTTGGAAGCACGCGGCGCCCGCGTCATCTTTGATAAATTTCCGGAGATATTCACCACGTTTGCGGTTCAACACTTTCCGCGCTTCAGCCAACTTTTCCGTGAGCGCCGGGACATCTAGCTGTCCGACAGGTTTGTTGTGAGCACCGAGCAAGCCTGATATGTTGGTCACGCCAAGCAAAGAGTTGTCTATTTTGCGTTGAAGGGTCGAGGTCCAGCGCCCGAAATGAAGTCCTTTATTAACCTGAGGCGGACCAAATCCTCCCGCACGCTTGCGTCGATGGCGTTTGATGCTTCAAGACCATGACCATGATCCACTCGTCTCAACACCTCTTCGGTGTAATATTCATCAAACCGGAAATCTGTGCCGTGCCGCATGACAACATCGAGCAGCAAACGAACCAGCTCGATCAACCCGTTGGCACTTCTCGCCCGCGGCGCTCCGTCGGATACCCTAACTCGATTTCGAACGATCGCGGAGTCACGACGGTGTCCAATGTACACCATCGGGGCTACGAGGGCGACAATGGGATTGGTTGTGGCAAGATCGCGGGCTGCTTGTGTGAGCATGTCGACTCGAACTTTGTACACGGTGACCCACAGCCATTCGGGTAGCCTCGCTCCGACTTGTTTCTTAAGCAAAAGCTGAATTTTGGTGTCCGTGCCGGCGGCTAGCTCGTGAGACTCTCGGATCGCCCGGTTGGTTCGACGTGGCAGCGATCGTCAGCCAAGCGATAAATATTGATCGAAGCGTCGGTCCGCCATGCCGGGGTCCTTTGCTCGGTTGGCGAATGTGGCCTCCCACACGGTTCGCAAGGCATCTTGGGTGTCCGCATCTCCTTGGTCGTACTCTTCTGCGAATACCCGTACGGGGTCCTCGGCGGCCTCGATCCGCCCGCGGATCCGCGCCAAACGGATATTATTGCGTGGCCTGCATTTATTAGGCTTAATGTACACAAAGTGTCATGCGGGCATGACAAAACTAGTAGTTATTACACAACAATCGTTTTTATTTGACCCGCGCCGTGTAAGTAAGCAGTACTGCCAACTCTGAAGCGTACGTCTACACCATCTATGCGAACGGTCCGTGTCACGGATATTCTCATAATGACATCCGTGGTAAAATTAACGTTGATGCCCAAGTTAGTGTACGTATATTTCTTTTGCCCAAAATTACTCGTGTCCAAATTCTCTACAAATAAAAAACGTTCGATCTCTATGGACTTGTTTGGGGCTAATATCATAACCTCAATACGTGGGTCGCCAAATTGATTTGTTTCAAAGTAATCGTACATAGTTGTGGTGATATTTGTGAAGGAAACCAGCCCGGCCGCCACTTGGACGGTCATCACCGATAACATTGGCAGACTTAACGCTTGCACCAATGTGTATTTGAATGTTGAGCTAAAGTTATCCAAGCGGGTGTCCACGCCTTCGGCAAAAGTCCGGGTGGCCGCGTCCTTGGTGTCCACGTACGTCCGGGTTGCCGTGTCTTTGGCGTTCACGTACGTCATGGTGTCTGCGTCCTTGGTGTTCACGTACGTCATGGTGCCAGCGTCGGTATCGTCCACATACTTCTTAGTGGAAACGTCGGCGTCGGTTGTCGGTGCGCCCACTTGTTGGAGACGGATGCCGCTGAAATTAGCAATGGTGGTTACTACGAGAGCTTCCGCCCTGAACACCAAGGCGGTCAAAGCCACGGTGAAGATGTGCTTCCAAGGCGTATCGGCAGTGCCTAAATCAAATAAATTCGGCCCGTTTGGGATAATATCGCCGCATTTCAAACTATTGCTGCCGATCGACAGCATAGTCGGCCTCACCAGGCTGAAATAGTTTGACCATCCGGGGCGCCAAGGCAGGTCAAACCACCGGGCGTTTTCCGCCACATATGACCGCATGGCCGAATGGCCTCGTCTTCGTAATTCGGCTCGATGCCTGACAAGCGCACCCGCTAGAAAAAACCGAACCGCCACCGGCGAGCGTCTTGCCCGAGGTTGAACGACGAGTTCGCCGACGGCGTGAGCGAGTCGCTGGCCACGTCGTCGAAGTTAGATTGCTCCGCGGGGTCCATGAACTGCCCCAAATGCCCCAAATGCCCCAAAATGATGTTCGAATACGAAAACTTGGAGACCCACGCCGGCATGTCTATCAACCCGCCCCACGACGTCGTGCCCGCCGGGTCCGCCGGGCCAACGATCGATTGGCCGTTTTGTCCGTCGGCACCGGGGAAGCCCGCGGGCCCCGTTCTCCGGGTGCGCCCTCGGCTTCGGCGACGGCATCGTCGACATATTTTTTGGTCGCGGCGTCGGCATCCGCTGTCGGGGCTGCGACGTTCGTGACGCGACGGCCGCCCGCGTTCACCCCTCGGTCGGCGAAGATCTCCTCGCCGTAGACACGCAGCCCGGAGGTGCGCACGCGCCGCCATCGGGCGTCGAAGGAGCCGAGGTCGAACACCGCCTGACCGTTGGGCTCGAGGTCGCCGCTCTTAAAGTTGTTGCCGCCGATCGTCACCGTGTACGTGGTGCCACCGAGGCCAAAATAGTTGGTCCAAGCGGGTCGCCCCTGGAAGTCCGCCCACGTCGCAGCCCCTGCGTCATCTGGCTTATCGGTAAGGTCGTTGTACGACCCGCTGAAAAAAGTGGGCTTGTTCAACACGTCCGCCCACTCCACGTCGCCACCTACCAAGGACAAGTCGTTGTTGAACCCCGTGTTGAACGTGGTATGCACGGTTCGATAAGGAAGACACTGTAACTTGCGGTGTGCTGGTTACAGGTACGCTACACAACCAGCCTTGGGTGACGGCTGGTGTTGAGACAAGAGAAGTGGCTTCAGCTATAGTTGTTAGCTGTCTATACGCTAGTTCGTGATATCGTGCTCAGGCACTCTAGATGATGTCATGTACATAAGGACTTCTATCAGAGCATACATTAGCTCTCTGTAACTAATCTACATTAGGAATTACTTACAACACTCCCCCTCAAGATAGCTAAGGTGTGTCTTGTAACCAGATGGAAGTGATTACATAATTCCCTCTACGACGTGTGTCGCTGCATGGGTCCGGATGTCCCAAGGATGGCGCTCTTGTGTTTCACGAGTGCAGGTCCATGCAGTAGCTTGGTCAGCATGTCAGCGACCATGTCACTTGTGGGTAGGTACCGTAGTTTGATAGTCCCCAGCTGCACGTGGTCCTTCACGAAGTGATACTTCAAGTCGATGTGCTTGGTCTTCTCGCTCACCAGTGCATTCTGCGAATAGGCAATGCAGCTATGGTTGTCTTCCCAGATGGTGGTCGTCCCGCTGGCAGGTTGACTGAAGATTTCCGAAAGCATCTGTCGAATATGAATGGCCTCCTTAGTTGCGTCCGCTGCGGAGTAGTACTCCGCCTCGCATGTTGACTGTGCGACGCAGGACTGTTTCCTCGACTTGTAGCTGACTGCACCTCTGCCCAGTGTAAACATGAAACTGATCGTGAACGGCGTGTCTCACAATCATTGCCACAGTCTGCATCAGCAAAGCCTGTCAGTTGGAGAGTGTTGTCCGCACCCCCCCCAACGTCAGGCTCATGATGGGAGACCTTTGAGGTAGCGCAGCACCTTCTTAAGGGCTTGCATGTGTGCCACCGTGGGGTTTGCCTGCGCAGAGCCCAGAATGCTAAGCGCGGTTGAAATGTCCGGTCTAGTGCAAACGGCGGCGTATTGCAGACTGCCAAGCATGCTCGGGTAGATGTTCCGGTCCGCGCCCGTGAGGGGTACCGGTGTCTGTTTGGCGATGGCAGCCAAGAGGCCAGGGTCCATGGGCATACACGAGGGTTTGCAGTCCACCATGTCATGCTTGTCGAGCAGTTCACGCACGTAATTGCTCTGATCCATACTGATGGTGCGTGCAGCTCTGTCCCGTGTAATGTGCATGCCTATGATGTCCGACAGGTCGCCCTGGTCCTTGATGTCAAACCTGGATCGCACCAAGGCGGTGAAGGCCACCCGCCAGGCGGTGTTGTTGCAAGCCACCGGAATGTCATCCACGTAGAGGGCAATCATGGCGAAAACGCCCTCTGCCTCAAAGATGTAGATGCACGGGTCGGACATCAGCTGGCGCCATCCCTGAGAGACGAGCCAGTCGCGAAGCAGCTCATTGAACTCCCGGGGTGACTGCTTCAGGCCTTAGAGGCACCGGCGCAGGTGACAGATATTGGTGGTCCCGTCATCGAACCCAAGGGGCTGTGTGATGTAGACATCCTCTTTAATGGGCGCGTACAGGAACGCCGTGTCGATGTCGAGACCGCCCAGTTCTAGATCACGAGCTGCGGCGATACTGAAGAAGATGCGGAGGCTAGCGAGGCGGATGACGGGTGAGAACGTCTCCGTGTAATCAATCCCCTCGCGTTGGCTGCACCCCTTTGCGACAAACCGCGCCTTGTACCGAGAAACGGCACCAGAAGCGTCTGTTTTAGCCTTATAAACCCACATGTGGCGGTTAGCCTCTGAAAGCTAAACGCTAGCACAAATCTGTTCTAGTCTGTCTAGTTCTGTTGTTGCAAGATGGCAAATGATGTTGTCGAGAGGCAATTGATGAGAGATGTTTCACTGCTGTACTTAGGCAGTATATGTTGTAAGTGAACAAAGGAATTGTTAAAAGGTGCTGTCACCTCCCTCTACTGCACTGGGCTTAAATAGGTTTCAGCCCAGACTAGTTACGCATGCAAGCTTCGCTTACGTGTCAGGCGTTAGTGCTGCTCAACCGTCGTCATCTGTCCTCGAGACACGGCCTGCCTAGCATTGGGTTTCACGACGCGGCTCCTTCTGCATTGAAGAGCTCGTTCTGGCGCGTCATCTGGCTAGTTAGATTGATTATGCATATCTGTACGTACCGGGAGGTACTGGTCGTACTGTAGCATTAGCACCATTACAATATTGCAGTAGCGACGTACCCACGAGTATACGTCCGTCCTGTGGAAAAGCACGAATTGGAATCCGTAACGAGTACATGTACAATGTCCTGCAATGTACTGTTGCAGGACTGTACTCGTCACACTCGTACCCTCCCCCTCTTGACAGATCAATGAGGCCGCCGCGAGGCAGACCTCCGTGGTTCTTGGCTCCTTTACTGAAGCAGTTACTGGGACTCAGGAATGCGCGCTGGGAAAGCGTGCATGAAGTCAATGTACGCCTGAGTCTTGGCGAACTTGCGCCATTGGGGCGTCTCCAAGAATTCTTGTAACGCAATTGTTCGATGCACCTCGTTCAAACGGTGCCAGACAGGTGGAATGTCGTCATCACTGAAGTGCGTCATGAAGAGCAAATATTTGCCTCGTCGCCCAGGTAGCGACTTGATGCACACAGCAGAGATGTGCGACACGTCAAACTCCTCATCGTCTCCTTCAGGTACAGTTACTGGGACAGCTGGTCGTAGCGGAGCGGTAGAGCAGGGTCGTAAGTTGTTAACATGGAACACAGGATGTAAGCGTACTGTCGCTGGTAGTTTCAATCTGTAACTGTGTTTTCCAATCTGCTCCTCCACTGAAAAAGGGCCGAGCTGTCTGTCTCTGAGTTTCCTGTTCGGTTGTCCTCGCAGAAAAAGATTTGCTGTGACGACTGACACCTTGTCTCCCCCCCACTAAGTGTGGCGCTGTAGACGGTTCCGTGCTCGCCTGCATCTCGTCCTTATGTAGCTGTAACACAGAGCGTACCAGGTTGTGCACTTCTTGTAACAATCTTAACCGTTCTGTTGCGTCTTCCGAAATTGGAATCGACGGTCGCATGCTGAAGAGCAGGTCAGGAGGCTCCTCAGGAGAAAAACCAAAGTTAGCCTCGAGCGGTGTGTGCTCAATTCCGAGTGCACGCGAAGCGTTGTACGCAAACTCCACTTGCGGTAAAAATGTCGACCAGTCAGAGCCATCATAGCAACAGAAGCAACGAAGAAGCTGCTGAAACGTGCTGTTTACGCGCTCTGTCAATCCGTCTGTTTCTGGGTGTCGGCTGGAAGACATGTTCAGACGCTTTCCAAGGCGTCTCCAGAGTGTCTGCCAGAAAGCGCTGACAAATTTTGGGTCGCGGTCGCTGATTAGCGCACGGGGAAGTCCATGTAAGCGGTAGACTCCCTGTAAAAACAAAGTTGCAGTTTCTTCGGCAGTAATCGACTTTGTACATGACAGAAAATGGGCCATTCAAGTTAGATGGTCTACCACAATCAGCACACTGTTAAAGCCGTTGCTCTCAGGCAAGTGTGTCAGGTAATCAAGACCAACTGTGTGCCACGGTCTGGGTGGAACAGGTAATGGGTAAAGAGTCGCAGCCATCTGCGGTCGAATCGTCGCTCGTCGGCACACGACGCAGCGTTCACAAAAATCTTTCACGTCTTGGCGGATTCGTTTCCACCAGAATCTGTCGAGTGCTTTAGCAAGAGTGCTAGCAACTCCTCTGTGACCAGCTGACGAAATTCGTGCAGCTCTGTGATCAATCTCAGTCGGAGCTCAGAGTTTTGTGGAACATAGAGGCGATTGAGACGCCAAAAGTACCCATCTCTGGCTTCTATCCGGCTGTCTCTTGTCCACTCACCATCGTCCCCATAAAACGAATCTTGTGAGAACCCCTCGCGAATGAGATCATCGAACTCAAGGCTCAGCTGCAACGCTTCAACAGTCAGTGAATTTAACTGTGCGTCTTCAAACAGCAGCTGGGACTTCCGTCGTAATTCTCGATTTGACGGAACCTCGCCATCCCAAAATAAGGGTACTGTGGCCTGAGGTACGAAGTCTGGACGCCGGCTTAACGGGTCGGCTTCGTTTAGAGCTCCCTTGCGATATGCAAGTGTCATCGAGCCCACAAACGGTTGCAAATCCCGCAGGTATCTTGCTTGCCGCTTGTTCAGCCTGTTGTTCGGTTGCCTGAGCAGATGTCGCAGTGTGTCGTGGTCTGTTACGACAAGGAACTTAGAACAGCCTTCAAGATAGCACCTCCAATGCTTGACAGCTTCGCATACGGCCAAAGCTTCTAAGTCGTACGCAGAGTAAGTGTTACCACGCTCAACTGGATTCAGCTTACGCGCCCAGTAAGAGACTGGTTGAAGACCGCCTCCTTGGTCTTGCAACAGGACTGCTGCAATCCCCACTGTTGATGCATCTGTAGCCACCGTGAACGTCGCGTCCGAGCCGACCTCCGGAAGGATCAGGCATGGCGCGGAAATGAGCCGTAACTTGAGAGTCTCGAAGGCTTCCAAACAGGCAGGCGTCAGCGTAACCTTCTGTGGCTGGGACTTCCGCAGTAAGTCCGTCAATGGAGCCGTAAGGTCGCTAAAATGGTGTGTAAATCTCGCATAGAAGTTGCAGAACTGTACGAAACTGCGAACCTCCTTCTGCGTCTTGGGCACTGGCCAGTCTGCAACGGCCTCGACTTTCTTTGTGGAAACCGAAATTTTTCCGGCTGACACAGTGTAGCCCAGATACTCCATTTCTTGCAATCCGAAGAAGCATTTCTTAAGGCGTAATTTCAGCCCTTCCTCCTTAAATCGTTGTAGCACTAGACGTAGGTGCTCCAGGTGCTCTTCCAGAGTTCGACTGTAGATACAGACGTCATCCAGGTAGACTGTCACGAACTTATGTAAAAAGTCGCGAAGAATGTCGTTCATCATCCTCTGAAATGTAGTTGGTGCGTTGCACAGCCCAAACGGCATGGCGACCCATTCCATTAAGCCATCAGGTGTCTGAAAAGCCGTCTTGTGAACGTCCTGATCACGCACTCGAACTTGCTAGAATCCAGAAGCGAGGTCGAGGTGTGTGTAAAAATTCGCGTCCTTAAGTTCGTCCAGAGTGTCGTCCACACGCGGTAGCGGGTAAGCATCTTTACGCGTAACCTCGTTAAGACCACGGTAGTCAATGCACAGACGTAGCGAGCCATCAGCTTTTCGCACAAAAAGAATTGGCGAGCCGAACTCACTGTAGCTGGGACGGACCAGACCAGCTTCCACTGCGTCTTTGAGCTGTCGATTAGCTCAGCGCGCTCTGCGGGTGACAATCTGTTCAAACGTTGGCGTCGCATTGGGCCAATTGTTTCAATGGGATGATCCCACTGTCGGCTTACAGGTGGAGAGTCGACAGGTTGCAGTAACTCCGGGAAGTCATCGAAGAGTATCGACCGGAAGTTGTCACGTTGTTCTGCTGTTAGTTCCTCTCCAGTGTGGAAGTCTGTCGATTGTTCGGCGGCTGATGTAAGTTCAATGACGTAAAAATCAGCGTGACGTCCCCTGCTGCGGCGCGTCTTGCGCATAAGCTTCTGAACTTTCGTAGACGACAGGAGTAGACACTCAGGGCGTCGTTCCTCAAGTGTAGTCTCCACCGTTGTGCCGTCCATTAGTGTAAAAATTCTGGTTGTACCAAATTGTAAAGAGGCATGTTCGTCATCAAGCCATGGTAAACCCAGGATTAAATCAGCTGTGCGTAAATAACGTAAGACGTTGAAAGTTCGTTGAAACTCGTGTCGAGCCAGCTCAAAAGTGACGTCACAGACTGTCGTAGAAGTCACTCGTTGTCCGTTAGCGAGTCGAACTGGAGTCTTACTTGCAGACTTTCGAGTCTGTAAAGCAAAGCGTCGTACAAAGTCCTCTGACACAAAATCAAGTGTCGCAGCGCAGTCCACTAATCCAGAAATTTGGTGTCCGCCATCAGGAGTTTTCACAGTCGGCTCAGTTCGAATTAACGGGCGAGCTTCCGTGAGGTCAGTCAGTAGTGCTGTAGCTGGCGAAGAAAATTGTCGCAGCGTAGCGATGGACTGTTCCGAGTCGTCTGTTGGTACAGGTACCGAGTCGGGTTGATCAGGTGCTGTAGGTTCTGGTGAGTCGTTAAACGCACAATCTGCGTCGACTAACCACAGCTGTACATGCCAAGGGGCTGGAGCAACCACCTCCTGTTGCGCTGGGTTCTTTAGTGACTGACGTGTAAAAAGCTGTGTCCTTGCTGGGAATTCTTGATAGAGTTTCCAGTGCTTAGCCACCTGAGTAAATTTCGCCCACTTCGGTAGTACAAATACAGCCATCGTAGATGTCGGGGATGTTCGACGACAATCCTCAAAATGCTGCGCAATCTGCTTAGCTAACTCCCAGGGTGGGTTGATGAACACCCGTTCTCCTGTTAAATCTCTGTCTAGAATCGAGTCACTCGGCGAACAGTGAGGTAAGTCACCGTGCGAGTTAAGACCTTCATCATCAGCACATCCCTCCAACGTGAAGTTGAATCGTGCATGCAGAGAGTCAAAGACTGAGTCAACCAGTTTCCAATCAACTGAACGTCTGCTTACAGGTTTACGACTCTGTCTCTGCTTAGTCTGACGACGACGACCTGCTACTTGCGTTACATGTGTCGCAACTGTAGTCGATGGAGATGTCGAAGGTGTTTCGAAGACCTCTATCGCTAACAATGTCTCAGAATGAACAGTAGATGTAGCCGGCTGCTCCAGTTCATTTGTAGAACAGCCTTGCCACCATCATTGCTTCTTAGGTTGCATCGGTTCCTTGCCTTTGAACTCCGGACATTGGAACAAACGGTGTCCCTTCTTGTGGCACTTGAAGCAGAGTCCTTCGTCCATGTGTCGCTTACGCTCCTCAACTGTCATTGCATTTGCGAGTGAATTAAAATCTTCGCGGCCAGATGTCTGACCACGTCCACCATTATTGCCACCTCCACGTCCACGTCCGCGGCCACGTCCACGGCCACCTTTGTTACGTTTCCATACGTTAGAGGCTTCCTCGAAAGGGTCATCAAGGTTGCGCTTGCGTGAGGGCTGGGCAGATGGTCCAGCAGCAGACTTTGTATTGCCTAGTTCCGGCGAGTCTGTCACTACATCATTCAAAAAGTTTTGCAGCTCCACTAGCGTAGTCTGGTAACCCTGACGAGCTCGGTGTGACTTAGCTAGTCTCTTGAGCGCTTCGTTCGATATGCCATTAATGAAGCGTACACACTGTACCTCAGGTGTCAGGTGTTGACGAGACCGACGTAAGTAGTCGTTGTACTGTTTAGTGAAAACCGCGTAACTCATCGTGTTGCTTTGCGTAAAGTTTAGCAAAGCGTTAATTGTGTCGTCCTGAATGTTCGGAAGAAACGTCGACTTGCGTAACTCCGCAACAAGCTCGTTGTACGTAGATGGAATTGGAGGCTGATTTTTCCGGTTCAACCACCACCCACCTAGGTGTCCAGAAAACTGTGAAGTAACCCAGAACAGTGCATCGTACGAGTCAGCCGTAATTCCAAGCATTATTAAACGCTGAGGCTGTGCTTCAAGCCAATCCTCCAGTACATGAGGTACCTGACCATTCTGGTACGGTGAAGTAATAGCAGCCTTACGCTGAGTCTCCGCGAGGGTCACAGATAGTCCGGCCAAGTTGTGGGTAGGCATCGGCATTCCCACTCGTAAATCCGTAGGTCCTTCACAAGTCAGTCGATTAATGTGTCCACGAATCAGAAGCCATAGAGAACCAGAGTCGACCGTCGTAAACCGGGAGTACATGTGGAACTGTCTCGGGATAGACGTGTCGTCTTGCATGACTGGAACATGTTGTGTGATTGCTCGATAAAAAGATTCCCACTGAGTCACGTAACCAAAGTGAAGTAATTCACTCTTGTGCTTCTCAGCACGAAGTAACCCCTTCTGTGAGGGCGTCAGTGTCAGACCGTCAATGTTGATGGAATCCGGGACGACGTAGGTGCCCTCCGGATTAACTGTCGACTGTCCCAAAACAGCCTGCTCGACCTGAGCAGGTGTACGTAAGTTGTTCGTAGCAAACAGGACAGGAATAGAAGCCGAGTACACGTAAACAAGCTGTCGTCCTTGAGGTAGCGTAACGTTAACAGGTTCACCACTCAACAGCGTCAAATCATCCGGTGTCAAAACAAGACCGGCCTCCTCGTGTAACTCGCGAATAGCAGCGTCGACAGGCTCTTCGTTAGGTAAGACAGAGCCAGCTGGGAACCAAGTTTTACCAGAACGAGGCTCACGCTGAAACACCAACTTCAAGTCCGACGGTTAAGTTCCTCCGACGTGAATTACTAAAACCACGTAATGTCCAGCTCCAAGAGAAGCCATCTCAACTCAATTAAACAACGTCGAGCAGATCAACGAGCAACGAAAGCGTGCATCGACCAAAGAGCTCCGAAACCAGTGTGGCGGTTAGCCTCTGAAAGCTAAACGCTAGCACAAATCTGTTCTAGTCTGTCTAGTTTTGTTGTTGCAAGATGGCAAATGATGTTGTCGAGAGGCAATTGATGAGAGATGTTTCACTGTTGTACTTAGGCAGTAGATGTTGTAAGTGAACAAAGGAATTGTTAAAAGGTTCTGTCACCTCCCTCTACTGCATTGGGCTTAAATAGGTTTCAGCCCAGACAAGTTACGCCTGCAAGCTTCGCTTACGTGTCAGGCGTTAGTGCTGCTCAACCGTCGTCATCTGTCCTCGAGACACGGCCTGCCTAGCATTGGGTTTCACGACGCGGCTCCTTCTGCATTGAAGAGCTCGTTCTGGCGCGTCATCTGGCTAGTTAGATTGATTATGCATATCTGTACGTACCGGGAGGTACTGGTCGTACTGTAGCATTAGCACCATTACAATATTGCAGTAGCGACGTACCCACGAGTATACGTCCGTCCTGTGGAAAAGCACGAATTGGAATCCGTAACGAGTACCTGTACAATGTCCTGCAATGTACTGTTGCAGGACTGTACTCGTCACACACATGTTGTTGACTACGCGGCGTCCAGCAGGCAGGGGAACGAGATCCCATGTCTGATTAGACGTTAGAGAGTCGAATTCCAACTGCATAGCATGCTTCCATTCCACCGCCTGTGGACTAACCAAAGCATCCTTGTAGGATGTTGGTTCAACACAGACGCTCGCGGACACCAGGGCGACGTCTCCCACTGGTCCTTTAGAGCCCTGATGACGTGGGTGAGCTACCATCATGGAGAGATCTGGAAGAGGAAAGATGTCGTCCATGTGGTCAGACAGGTCGGTCTCACGCGAGTCAGTGACACACACCCGTGGCACAGTTGACACGTGAGCAACGTAATCCTCGAAATGATCGGGCGGGCCGCGCAGGCGAGTGGGTCTGTCGACTTCAGTCACAGTCACAATGTCCTCCGCATCCATGTGCATGTCTGGGAGTGGGTGACTGGCAGGGGCAACAGACATAGTCTCTGCATCTGCACACACATCGATCGACGAGGCGACGGGGTGGGATGACCCGAACCCGGGCACAAGTTCCTCAAACTTGACATGCACATACGTTGTGATGCGCCGGGTTGCAGGGTTGTAGATACGATATCCTGGTGAGTTGTGCGAGTACCCCACCATCACCCCTCGGAACGCCTTCATGCCGAGTTTCCGTCTCAGACTATCTGGTACCTTAGCAAATGCCGTACACCCAAACACTCGAAAGACAGACGCGTCCGGAACCGCGCCTGTCAAAAGGGTGAGAGGAACCCCTCCGGATGGACCAACAGCGCGACTGTACGTGCGGTTACGGAGATGGACCACCGTGCTGATCGCGCATGACCACATGCTATTTGGCACAAACATCGCATGTAGCATGGAGGACGCGCAGTCGCGCAGAGTGCGCCACGGACGTTCCGCTTTCCCAAGGATGTGATGCGCGTATGGGGCAGAGAACTGAGTGCTGAACTCCAATCTTGTGCACATGAGCTGCGTGCTCGCTGCCTCGAACACCGAGTCCGAGTCAAATTTCAGAAACGGCGCAAAAGCATGGTGTTGGGAGTGGAACCGGGCATGGGTGTGCCGCGCGTCCAGGAGAATGGTCTCGAGGTTAGCGCATGTCTCATCCTTGGACTTCAGAAACCTAACCCACATGAAGTTTGTGTGATGGTCAATGACCAGCAGGCAATACTTCAGACCGTAAGGCGATGGGACACTGACAGGACCCCACAAGTCACACGACAGATGCTGGAGGGGGGCAGCTGGCTTCTGCGATGCTGTGCGATTTTTAGGCGCGGACACAGCTTTGTTCAAATTGCATGACTCACAGGAGAGATCATTTACAGAACTAGGCATAATAGGCACAGACGCCGTATTATGAGAGTGCTGAGCCTAAAGACTCTGCATGTTCAGATGACCCATCCGACTATGCCACAAAGCAGCGTCACACCCAGCAGCAAGTGCGACAGATTTCTGTCTAAAACTGTCTACGTCGCGCGAGGACAGCCCCGCGCAGGCATGCGACCTCGGAAGGAGATATAGTCCATTTCCCGACGGGATTAGCATCCCCATTCCTGTGGTGACCAACAGCATGCCGGAGTCAGTGTTGGTGGGGAAAGAAAACTCACACCCCGAGTGTTTCTGCATCCAGCTGACGCTCAGTAAACGACTGATACGCTGCGCAGACCGGGAGGACAAATCAGGGGTATAGAGTGCATGAACGCGCCGAAAGACCGTTCGACAAGAAATCAGACAAATGGGAATGCGAACAGTTCCACTGCCCTGTACTGTGACACCGACCCCACCGACAGTGCTGTTGCGGGTCGAGGGACGAAATTCCGAAAAATCCGATCGAAAAGACGTTAAGTTAACAGAACAAGCGGAGTCAACAACCCAGTAATCCGACAGATCAGCAACAGGAGCTGTAGCGGACGCGAAAGCAACATAGGCAAAGGATGTACCGACCTCTGTGTCGTCGTACTCGTCCTGCATGTCATATTCCAGTACTTCCTCAGCAGCATCATCCCCCGCCTCGGTATCTCCCTCAGCAGGTAGGTCGCTGAGGTGAGCGGTGGGAGGCGGCTGCCCGGCGTACTTCTCTGCAATCTGTTTGCGCTTGGCCAGTGTCCAACGCAGGACATCAGCATCTGGCGCCTTGCAGGTAGACCAGACGTGATTTGGGTCCCCGCAGGCCCCACACTTCATTGCAAACTTGGACTTCTTCTTGTCCGAGGTCCAACCGCCAATGCCACGGCCACCCTGGCGCTTCCGGTCCGCAAGGAAGGCATTGACTGGATGTCCCGCATCAGCACTGTCAAGATGACGAGAGACGTCAGCGTCCAGATTCTGCGCGTGGTGAATGATGCTGCTCATCACTTTGTCGGCGGACATGATGAAGTCAGTGTCAAAGGCATTAATAACACACTGTTTAGCCTGGCCATACTGCCCAACGTTAGAAAGTCCACGGATCAGGACCATGGCGAGCACGTGCGGGTGAATCGCAGCAGAACCATCCTTCAGTTGCAGGCACTCGTTAAGTTCGTCAAAGTGGTGTTTCACAGCGTGTACGTACGCAGAGACGGACTGTCCGGAAGCCTGACGCACCATAATACGATCCAGCAGCGACAGGGTACGGGATATGGACTGCGCGTCCAGTCTCTCGCACAATAATTCCCATACAACTGTTCCGCACTCAGGGCGGCCTGCTGGAACACTAGCGATTGCTTGTGCAGCCGCCTTATTATGTCTGCAACACTGAACGAGCATAGCGTGCGCGAACCGCTGAGCGAGTGGATTCAGGGGAACGCCAGAAGAGGAAAGAGCCAGCTGAGGGATCAGCGCAGCTCCCTTGATGGACAAGAACGACATGAAGTCGCGCTTCCATGTTTTAAATTCCCCCGCCTTGGGCATTAGTGGAGCTTCCAAGCGAAACGACCGAGAGAACGAGTCACCATCGAAGTTGTTACCCCAGTCAGCCGTCATGGCAACAAATCCCGGGTCGATGGTGTGTCGACGACTGGTTGTGCCAGAATGTGTTGGCTCGTGCACAGGAGCAGGCACGAACGCGCCAGTATGCCTGTATGGGTCGTGCACATGAGGGTTCGCCCCCGAGTCGATAGGGGACGGGTGATCGCGCAGCGCGTCCCGACGGAGTAGCTCAGACTGCGTCCGGGCCTGGTCGTCCATACGTGCGTGGAGCAGTTGCAATTGTTCCATTATCAGTCGAATGTTGTCGCCGGCTGAGTCGACCGACGGAGTGTCGCACGTACCGGAGTCGACAGCCGAGTCGGCGGCCGATGCAGTAGGTGCCGGTTTCGATTTTGGCGCCATTCCAAGAAAAAAGGACAAGTACCCAACCGGGCAGTGGAAAAATCCACTAGCGGTAACTGTGCCTAACGGCGGTATACAAAGAGACGGCCTGATGCCCACCGACCCCTCGGCTTGTAGCCCCGGGGTGTCTCAGAGTACCTTTTCCGTATCCTCCACCCAGCGTGGGGCACAGTGACAGCCGAGGCAATAACAGGCAGGTGTATATGTCCGCTGCGCTAAGTTACGGCTGATGCTGTCGTGCACCCTGTGTATGGGTATTCACCCTCACAATGCTCCCCCCTTCCCCACTCCAGCTTGGACCTGTATGCACCCTGTCCGCACAAGCGAGTGCGCTTGTGCGGTTGGCTAGGTCGTCGAGGCGTAGAGTAGAATATAGCCGTGGTAGGCTAGAGTAGGTCCGAAGGTAGCGGGACTGTTCCGGAGAACAAAATTAAAAAGTGAAGAAATAAAAGTAAAAGTAAAGTAAGGTGTAAAGTATTATTATTTTGAAAATATGGTTGGCGTTGCCTTCGGGCGAGTTTCCAAGTTGCACGCCGAATGACACTGCTGTCTCGCGTATCCTTCAAGTGGAGGGCTCCATAACCTGTTGAACGTGGTATGCACGGTTCGATAAGGAAGACACTGTAACTTGCGGTGTGCTGGTTACAGGTACGCTACACAACCAGCCTTGGGTGACGGATGGTGTTGAGACAAGAGAAGTGGCTTCAGCTATAGCTGTTAGCTGTCTATACGCTAGTTCGTGATATCGTGCTCAGGCACTCTAGATGATGTCCTGTACATAAGGACTTCTATCAGAGCATACATTAGCTCTCTGTAACTAATCTACATTAGGAATTACTTACAACACCCCGACAAGCTGATGCTCGCTTGGCTAGTGGTCACCCATGTTGGTTTTCCAGTCAAGTCGTTGTACGAGCCGCTGAAGAGTGCGGGCTTGTTCAACACTCCGCGGCGCTGATTGTGAGGGACAAGTCGTTGTTGAACCCCGACAGGTTGACGCTCGCTTGGCTAGTGGCAACCCATGTCGGTTTGTTCAACACGCCAGCCCACTCCACGTCATCGGCCGTCAAGGACAAGTCGTTGTTGAACCCCGAGAGGTTGACGTCTCCCTGGGTCCCTGTCACCCATGTCGGTTTGTCTGTCAAGTCGTTGAACGAGCCGGTAAAGAAGGTAGGTTTGTTTAACACGTCAGCCCACTCCACGTCATCGGCCGTCAAGGACTAGTCGTTGTTGAAACCCGAGAGGTTGACGTCCCCTTGGGTCCCTGTCACCCACGTCGGCTTGTCTGTCAAGTCGTTGAATGAGCCGCTGAAGAAGGTAGGCTTGTTCAACACGTCGGTCCACTCTACGTCGCCGGCCGTCAAGGACAAGTCATTGTTGAAACCCGAGAGGTTGACGTCCCCTTGGGTCTCCGCAACCCATGCCGGCTTGTTGGTTATATCGGCCCACTCAGACGAGCCGGGTGGGCCTTGGGGGCCTTGGGCACCGTCTTGTCCGTCGGTACCTTCCTTTCCGTCCTGTCCGGCCGGGTCAGGTGGTCCGACGGACCCAGAAAGAGGTGGTTTGTCCGTCAAGTCGTTATACGAGCCGGTGGTGGCCACGGTGGTAAAGCTAGGGAGGTCATCCAGGTCGTTATATGATACCGTCACCGAATCATCCTCCAGCAAGACTCGGCGCGACGTGCCACCTGCATCGAGGACCGACACGGAATCCGCAAAGACGTTCACAAAACGCCCCTCGAGCCACGGGGTTGTCGGCGCGCCAATCTTCTGAAGGGGTGTGCCTGGGTCCGGCTCGTGTGGGATCATGTCGCCGTTCATGACGATGCCGTTGCTAAGGGTCGCCTCGTCAATTCGATCCAGGGAAACCCTAAAACCCATATCCTCGAGTATCCGTCGGGTGCTCGTATTCCACGAGTTCAAACGCATACTCGAGGATATCCTCCAAACTGAATTCGCCCTCATAGTCTAGAAAGCTTGTTAAAACGATGTTGGAAAGGCTGGGGACCGTAAGCTTGTCCACGGAAAAGTTCGTCTTCTCGGTTTTCGGAATGAATTCTTGTAAAGTGTTACTCGTGCCATCCAAATTTATGTCCTCGGCGAAAACAGTTTTCCATTCGTTCGTTTCGCTGCCGAGCGAGTGAATCGGCCCCATCACCGGAACCGTCGTCGGTAAGAGTGACGCGCCCACGGATATGTCGGTATCAAACCCGATCGTTGTGATGTTATCGGTGCGGATGTTCGCCGCGCTGAAGTTGTCGGAAAATCCAGTCACCGTGTTTGTGAGCGTTGTTAGATCCGTAGTCAACCCCTCGATGTTCGAGTCTTGTTGGTCATTTTCCGCCTCCTCCACTATCAGGCGGCCCGCTAGCTCCCGGTACATGGATTCGATTTGGGTTAGGTTCACCTCCACCTCCCGACGGCCGTTGAGCTGAAGCGGCGCTGATGCTTGCCGAGATTGGTTCATCGCTATTTCTATTAAAGGCTATTTTTAGTGTCGCCGTGAACCGTCCACCGTTGAGATCGAACGTTCGACCGTCATCATCACTTAGGCGAATGCTCACGTAGCTTAAATATTGGTTGTACACATCCACGAACGCGTCGGAGCTAAAGTGATCAATTTCATTGAATTGCGTGGAGCTGAGAATCTTCGCCCGGATGTCGCCAACACGCCGGTTTTGAGTTCATAAGTTACTATGCACGAAGATACTGCTCGTGCGCGTCAAGTCCACGATACGACTAGCGGTAAGCAAGAACTCTCCGTCAACGATTTGTGCGGAGTCCCCAACGGACAAACCTAGTAGCCTCGTGCACGTGGTACCTTCCCCGATCACAACATGGTGATCCACGTTTTCCGTTCCACGCAGCGATAGCTTATTCGTGTTCTCGTCGTAACTCGCCACGTACTCATCTAACAGCTCGTTGTTGAGGAAGGCGACGATGTCGTCGATCGACCGGTTGCCGCGGGGAAGCTTGATGGTGACCGGCTGTCCTTGAATCTCACCACCGTCGTCGTAGTGAAGAACCAGCGTGTCGTTTCTGTCGAATATACTATAATATGTATGCGGGAGCCACGCGTTTAGCAGCCTAACCTGCAGCGTATACCCTTGCGGGGCGGTCAGTGGATCGAGTAGGGAAAATACGTGGGTTCCATCATCGAGCTTCGCGTCAGCGTACGCCGTGTCCAAGTACAGGTGCTGGAGCATTCTTTAAACAATATCGAAGAAAAACTGCGCCCCTGGCCGGGCGCCCCGGGCCTTATCTTCGATGGAATGCCGAGACGCATACGCAACCCCCAACGCTTTGTTAAACGATGTCGAAGAAAAACTGGGGGGCGTAACTAGTTGCTTTTGATCGTTTTACCTTTTCCCGCTTCTCAGCCTTCGCCGTCCTGGCGCGTTGAAGAGCGGCCTTCATCTTTTCGCTCGCTACTCGTTTCGTGTTTGTAGTCCCGCGCCCCTGGCCGGGCGCCCCGGGCCTATCTTCGATGGACGCTTCGAGTGGCTCATTGAAAATTAGCGCCGAGGGGGGCCGCAGCCCCCCAGCGCTCGCTATTCGTTTAGTTTTTGTAGGCCCGGGCTCCGGATTAAGGTCCTCGTCTGCCTTTGGGTTGATCTTGCCGGCCGAAACCTCTCCATCAGCCACATCGCTCCCCCCAACATCGCCAAGTACCTCAGTAACGGCGTGCTCTAAACCGTCTCCGTCACTGTCGTCGCCGCGTTCGAGATGGCTTCGTCCCATATCATTTATTTCTGCACTAGAAAATAAATAGAGCGATGACGGCTACTTCCTCTCTACTTGAGTCTATCGGGTCGGAGGTAGTTCACGGTGAAGCGGTTTCGTCCGTGGCTGCGAGTACGCCCGCCCCGATTGATCCCCATTTGCTTGCTCAAAACTCGAACTATGGAAGCGTTGCTTGGTGGAAAGAAAACTACGACGGGTTTGGGTTCAGCGATGAGCAATACCGTGTGTTGGAGGCTATAACATGGGGGGTGTCTCCAACAGAAATCAGACGATACTACAAAAGGAAGAACGTAAAATGCGGCTCATCATCGAAAAAAGATCGACATTCACAGTGAAACCTCCGGCCTTTCTGTGTGACAAGAAAATCCACGACCAAGTGGTCGACCCCTTATCAAATCGCCCATTTTTCATGGCGATTATCGGATCTGCGGGGACGGGTAAGACCTCCATGCTCGTCAACTTAATGTCAAGCAAGCAAGCGTACCGCAAGGCCTTTCATCACGTCCACGTCGTTATGCCACCACACAGCGTGGCGAGTTTGAAGCGTAACATCTTCAAGAACCACGACATGATGCATGACGAATTGGATATTGGTACGTTGGAAGGAATCCGAGAGGCGGTGAAGCAATCTGCCGAGCAAGAGAAAAATAGTTTGCTGGTCCTCGACGACGTGACCGCGTCATTAAAGGACAATGAAATCCAGCACAGCATTGGCGATTTAATATACAATAGACGTCACTACAAGCTCAGCATAATAATACTCATTCAATCTTACAATGCAATGCCATTAGGCATCCGCAAGACCCTCAGTCATTTTCTCCTATACAAACCTCGGAATAAGAAGGAGACAACGGCAATATTCCAGGAGCTCATATCATTACCCCGGGAAGAGGCGGACGAGGTGATGCGCTTCATATTTGACCGGCCGTTCGCGTTCATGTTCCCAGACACAAGTACGGGGGAGATGTATAAGAATATCGACCTTATAGGTATACACGATGCCGCGGCGAAAAACCAAGACCTCGAAACCGACAGTGGGTAAGAAACCGACGCGCAAACAACCCCCTCCCCCAAGACCTCGCAGGAGATTTGTTAACCGCAACCAAAACGTACGAGTGAACGTCGTACAAACCGTCTCAAATGGCGGACCCACTCCGGAAAATCAATCGAAGCCTTTCACACGGGGATGGACCATGGGAATTTCAGCCCCGCCTCCGCCGCCCCCGATGCCGCCGCCGATCATTATTCAGCAGCCGATACCACCAAATTTGCAACAACAAGACCCTTTTCAACACGCGAGAGAACCTATTACCCACGTCAAAAGAGAGCTGCCACATTCCATACTAGTGCCCGAGCCCCCGGCGATGGAGGCGACAAACCCGTCTTCGTCGGGTGTACCCTCGGGTGAAGAGACCTTCGCGAAGTGGGGACGTTCTTTGGAACAACAAGTCGCCGAGTCTCCGATCGTGACAGCAAAGGAACTTCTAAAATTGGCTAAGGAATTGGGTGTCAAAATCAGTCCCGGACAAAAGAAGTCTGGCAAAGAAGCATTGGCCCGGTATATCGATGGGGAATTGGCAAAAGGGAAAATGGTAAAAGGGAAATCTCCTATGTAAGATGGCAGGATAGGCGAGAATCCCCCAAAGAGGCTCCTCGGTCCCCCTCCGGGGGTTACCTTCCTATGCAATATTCCCGGATGTACGAGGGAAAACACACGCGAAACATTAAAATCTGAGCATATATCAAACACGCAAAATGAAACTTGGACGCTTTATCGGCGAAAAGCTTCATAGTCTACGCAGTCTCGGGCAAAAAGTGGCCCACGGTGTTCACGTCGTCGGTAGTAAGCTCGGTGGATGGATGTTGTCCGCGACCGCACCGGTCGCCGCCTTCAATCTTGTTTTGGGCGCCGGTATAGCATCTGCAGGTGCGATTGCTAGCGGGATCGGCGGAATAGCCGGAGGTGTTGAAGGAGCTCTAAATACGGGGACAGTCAATCTTGACAGCATGAGGGGGCACGTAGGGGCTATACGATCGGCGTACGGACAGATGCGACGTCCCGGCTCAAAACTCGAGAGAGGCTAGCATTTTTTCTGACACGATACTATAAATAACACAATGCATAACGAAAGCCGCAGCTCTCTCAGTGACTCGTTTGTGTACGGGAACAAGCCCAAAGCTGCACCCGCCACCAAAGCGAGAGTTCATATATTTCTGGAAAATGGAACTTCCGGGTTCAATCCTGGAAACACTATAAAGTTCGTCATTCCCACAGGAAATCGAGGCCAGTATTTGAACACGCGTCAAAGCTACCTCAAGTTCAAGTTGCAAAATCTTGACAGCACGGCGGCAAACAAGCTTACATTTGACCACTCGGCGCATGCGGTTATCCGCTCGCTAAAGGTGTCCGCGTCCGGTGGGGCCGGCGGGGGTGTGCTCGAGCATATCGAGGAGTACAACGCTTTGTTTCACGCACTTGTCGACGTATCGGGGGACGCAAACCAAGTGACGTATGCAGGTACGATTGCGGAGGGCTTCAACCAAGAAGTGAATGGTGACGCGTCCCGGGTGTTTTGTATTCCGCTGATGAGCGCGGTCATCGGAAGCATGCAGCAGAAGTACCTGCCGGCAGGTGCGATGGCTAGAACTCACTTGACCCTCGAGCTCACCCTCGGAGATGTAGAGAAGATCCAGGACGGGAACCGGCCGTGGGCGGTAAAGGACGTGGAGTACGTGGCGGAAATGATTCATCTCGACCCGATGGTCGACCGGGAACTCTTGGCGGTGAAAAGCGGCGGTATCGTCGTGCCCTTCAGCACTTACTCCCAGCACCGTTGGATTGCTAGTAATGGCTCGGGATCGATGTCCATGGCCTTTTCTTCCCCGTATAAGTCGATAAAGACCCTTTTTGCCATGTTCCGAAAAGACGAATCGAGCTACGATGCTAAGCCATACGTGACGAAGCGTGCCAATCCAATCGGCGACATCGGAAGGTACCAGTTCACAATCAATGGCGTCCTTACTCCATCTAAGCCCGTGGAAGGCAACTCGGAAGTATGGGCCGAGGTCATGAAAGCATTTCACGCTTACGGTGCGATCGATCACATCGGGAAGCTCACGACCGCTGATTGGACAGTTGGAGAGGGGAAGTACCTCATCGGGTGTGATATAGAGAGGCATAGCCACAAAAGCATATTTGCGCAGAATTGTGTAGACGTGTCGACATCTGTATCTCACCTCACTGCTCAATTCAACGCGCAGCTCACATCAAGTCTTACTGTCGACGTATTTTCCCACTATTACAACTTCATTGTAATCGGGCCCGACGGGCTCGTGAACGTGGCGTGCTAAACATTTTATTCCATACGAGCAAATGGTCGTGGGTCGCAGAATCGTCGTTAGCACCCAAGAGCGGTTGAGCGGAGAGAAATATGCCTTCACCGTCCACACCCGCTTTTCAGAAAGGTAGCGGCTTCCAAAGTCAACCCCATGTTCGCTTCGCGCTGGAGTGGTGCACACCGATCACCGGGTTCGATGTTTTGGAGCCCGACCCCCTTTCGATCATGTTGTGCTCACCGTCGATCCAACGATCAAACTCTTACAAGAGCTGGGATTCCGCTAACAACGACTCAGTCCTGGCTCTTTTACAGTCTTGGCGTGGCGGCAATGTCTTTGGCGAAATGGCGGATAGCTCTTATGTCCAAAGCAACGTGTGTGCCGGGATATGTGACGGCTCGCGGCTAGTACGCGGGGACATGTCTTTCTACGTCCTCCAGGGCCCGACAGAGCTCAGAACTAGTGTGCTTCCGTGGACACCAATTGTCATTAACGACTACACCTTCAGCCTCGTTATCTGGGTGGAGGAGCCCGATCGTAGCTTTTCCCCGTCCTTCTTTCATGTGTGGATGAATGTTCGTGGACCTAACGAAAGGGTCTCCGTCGACTTCCGCTCTTTCCGTATGGACCGAAACTACGGCACAAGGTGGCAAGTCGCGGTCTCGCATTGCTCGTTGATTTACCTCTACGGCACGCAAGCCTATGGGCTAGCAATCACGAGCAGAACCTTCGTCGACGACCCGTACCAGGGTCTGAGTGTGCTCGGATTTCTCCCAGGATCACGCGCGCAAAACGCGTTGAGCTACGTGGGCCAAAAGCTCAGTTTCAAAGGGGTGAACGAAGACACGGTGGGGATTCCGATCCGGCGGCCGCTTGACAACGTAGGCGAGATAGACATTCAACTGCGGAATGCGACGCTATTTACTGAGCTTGACGATGGCGAGACAACGGCGTACATTATTTGTCTCACCTTCTACCAAATACCTGACGAAGAATGACCTTCCGCCATACGCTCGGAACGGCGAAGTTCCCTGGAAGTGTTTTGCGCCCGGGGCTGCATGAGGGTTTTGTGGAAATCTTTGAGGCGCAATCAGAAACCAGTGGCATCCTCGACGTCGATGAGGACAGTTCGCCCCCGGAACTGGTGGAGAGCTCGATAGAGGTCAACCCCGCCGACGCCTTCAGTGTTACCATCACACTTTCTTTCTTTGACACGTAGTAACATAATGCCACTCATCCAGACAAACCTGCGGTTGTCGGACACTAACCGACCCGACATAACCACGTACCTTCCACCATGGAACTACCTACTAGGCTTTACCACGAGCATCCGACAAAATAGCACCGGGAACACGGTGGAGGATGCCCGGATGCTTACAATGATTGACGTGAGCGGACTTGACATCAGACCCGGCATAGTTTTTCTTAGGTGAAAACAAAAATGAGTGATAGTGACATTGCCGTTCAAATGGATAATCCTTTGCTAGAGAAGTGGCGTACGCATGCGAAAAGACTTAAGCGCATGCACTAAGCCGCGCACTCCCTCTTCAAGGGTCGTGCAGATATTTTTCTCTTCACGAGGGTGGCGCTCAGCCTCAGAGTCGGTTGCTTGAACCTCACGTACGGCATCGGGCAGCCTTCGGCTACCACCGGGGTACCCGCGATCGTTAGCGGTCGTTTGTCCCTACTCAGCGGGTCCGTGGCGGCCTTGAACAGCGGGCTTGAGTGGCCGAACAAAGCGGAGCGCCACGACAACTACGCATCTCGGTTCGGGGAAGTGGTCCGGGACATCAACACAGAGAATGTACTTTGCGTCGCTTGCAAGATGCCGAGTACGCGTCGGAGGGAGACTTCATCCGCCACATGTCAACGGAGATGAACCGGCTTGAGGAGAACGCACCGAATATTCCCGGGTGCATCGAAAAATCTTACTCTAATCCAAAATGAGTGGCGTAACCGAGGTACGGCTTTACCGAAACACCGTCAACGAAGTTCCGCTTGAGTACACCAACGTCACCGCGGCGGTTCTCAACTCGTCGTTGAAAAATCACGCTACCGGCGTCAAACGGTACTTGGATGGCGTCACCACGGTGGGCGGTCTCGAGGGCGGGATCCACTACTTTTGGGTGGAGCTTATCGATGCCCGAGGCAACACGGCGGGGCCACAGCCGGTCGGAGACGTGCGTATCCGCAATGAACTCCTCGACACGAAATTGGTGGACCACGGAAACAACATAGTTGCCGAGGGCGGTATGATATTATTCAACGGGTCAAATTCCTATACGCAAGATTCGCCGATATCGGTGAAGAGGGGGTAGACTACGGTGAGTACGTACGGTCCGGAACATGGTCGATGAAGTTTTGGATCAAGCCGCTAGTCGACCCCTCCGAACAGATCCGATTTCTAGTGATAAGGAGGAGTGCGGATTGGGATGTATTTATGATTACGAACAAAGGTTTGTTTACCTCAAACTTCAGCGATACACAATTAAACCTTACAAAAAAATATGTGGCATTTCTTCGTCCTGTCGGTAGACGATCACCACTGGACGATGCACACAAGCATAAACGGTTTGGCCCTCACAACAATATATGCGGGCGAGTGGAACAACTCGTCCATGGAATCAAACAGGATGTTCGTCGACGTGAACAACGGTGGGACCACAGTGCCGTATGGCCCTTTTGCATTTTGGTGGGACGGGTACGCGAGGAAAGTTACAATTGACAACCGCCCGCTGACCGGGGAAGAGGTAACGGCGATATATAATTCGACAAACCCTAATGTCTAAGTTTCATAAGACATAATTCACAGGAAAATGATATATATCACTTTCAAAAGATTGTTGTTGAAATTCGAACAATGTCCCCGTAATTCTCTAGCAAAGCTTCGGGAAATTACTCCTAAGGATTAAGTAATTTGCAGTAACAACTTGCTCGTCAAAGCTTGGAAACAACCTCAAATTGTAAATACCGAATGATTACCGGATGTTTCGGGGTGTTTCGGGTAAGCAGGGAAACAACCTTAAATTGGCTGAACACCCTCGAAATGTCCCCATAATCTGGAGAATTGATTAATTCTCCGAAGTTTTGGGAAATAACGAGGAAAACCAGCTCAAATTTAAAATGTCCCCGTACCGCCCTTTCTTCCAACACACAAATAGTTTGTGTGGTAATCAAGTTGCTACACAGCAATGTTGGTCAAGTAGCATCGTGATAGTACGGCTGTGACTCAGCACTATAAGATGATAAGCCAATCAGCAATAGATAGGATTAGGTTGCTGATGGTGGCAAGTTGGTGAGCGTTAGATATCATCTAAAGGCTCAGAATATACGTTGGCGTGTGCTCACCACAAGGTGAGTGCGTGTCCTGTGATAGGCAAGTGCTAGGCACTTGCTGAGGGTGAGATGACATGCAGTGTCACTCACCGAGTGTAAGCATTCCTTATCGCCCCCTCAACTTTGACAGCATACCCAAATTATACCCAAATACTACTAATCAAGGTGTCCCTGAGCAAGTTGATGTTGGCCTCATATGTACGTGGAGTCGGAGACTTCACTTGCCGTCCCCGTTGCGAACGTAGGCACTCGTTGTCGGGCTTGAATTACTTCCCGTCGCGGAGCGAGAGCCATAGGAATGTTTTTTCTTATGACGGGGGGCCCTCCGCGCCATTGCTTTCTACACCCGCGCGCGTGCTTGATGGGTCGCAAGCGCTTTCGCCCACCTTGCATCCTCGCGGGGAATGAAGCGCCACGCTCATAAACTACATTGACACCCATGGTCCTTTGACGCCACCACTTCACGCTTATGTTGTGCTTATTGAAAATTTCTTGGATGCGTAATGTTGCGTGTCCGCTTCTCGGATGTTGCCGGATTTAAATTGTTTGTCGGTTATACAATGATATTTGCCTTGGGATCTTGTCGTCCGTGTTTTGTCAATGATGTTAAATGACCTTCAAGTTTCCTCTTTCTCACGGGTAGCTTTTGTACATGTGATGATTAATGAAAAGGCACATACATATGTTGATAAAGGAAAACACATGCCATGATAAGGTTAAAAGCCTATCAGTTCAGTGCGTATAGGAAAAAAAAGGAAACATGTAACAACTATCAGCATTCGTATAGCATCCGATAACATCTACCCCGAAAACAGTTTCTTCGATGGGACAATCCACAAACACAAGTTAACAAACTTGGGACCAATTGAGGTGGAAATGAGAGTGTGTGTGTGTGGGGGGGGGGAAGGGGAAGAGAGAGAGAGAGAGAGAGAGAGAGAGAGAGAGAGAGAGAGAGAGAGAGAGAGAGAGAGAGAGAGAGAGAGAGAGAGAGAGAGAGAGAGAGAGAGAGAGAGAGAGAGAGAGAGAGAGAGAGATCATTATGCGACGGACGCACGTTTTTCGCAACCCGTCGTAATTAGTTGGAATATGTTTGAATCATTCATTGTGAAATTCAAAGGCCTCAAACTTGGCCACCTAACGATACGAGTACGCGCAATGAACTGAAGAAGCATAGAATGCAGGTACATTGAGAATGGCAAATGGGTAGGGATGTTGTCACAGTTTGCTTAGGGAACAAAATGCGTAACAATTAATCACGGCTAATGCAGTGAGAACATGCGAGAGCGTAAATGTTTGCAAATAGCGGAATGTAACAAAACAGAGAATTAGAAAAATGTATTATCTCCTCCCTCCACTGCGCTAGCTTATGTAGCCCAGCCTAGCTCGTCTTCAATGTGGAAGCTTCATACGACCCTCGGAAGCACGTCGCATGAGACGCGCTGACTGTCGCCTCGGACGTAATTGGTCATACGAGTCGTGTCGCTTAGTTGATCTCCACAAAAAGCACGCTATTATTGTACTTGGGCTTGAGCTAGTTACAATGGTTATACAACTGCGGGTGTACACTTCCTCGGAGTGTACGGAATGCAACTAGTAGCGATACGTACGGGTTCATAGGTCAGTTGCACTGCAATATGATTGTACTCGCCATATATGTAAACATGTAAAGCAAAAACTTGCATGGTAAGAATGTGACATGTTTAGAAGTAACGAAATGGAATCTTGCTGAGATAGCCAAGCCAACTACCGCGCATGTACTAGGGGGTTGACCGTCGGCAAGTTGTTGCCCTCCCTCATTGAGCCGCAACGCTTGACTCCAACGCATCGCCTCTCATCATTGTGGCTGTTGCGAGACATGGTTTTGTGTGATAATCAAGTTGCTACACAGCAATGTTGGTCAAGTAGCATCGTGATAGTACGGCTGTGACTCAGCACTATAAGATGATAAGCCAATCAACATTAGACAGGATTAGGTTGCTGATGGTGGCAAGTTGCTGAGCGTTAGATATCATCTAAAGGCTCAGAATATATGTTGGCGTGTGCTCACCACAAGGTGAGTGCGTGTCCTGTGATAGGCAAGTGCTAGGCACTTGCTGAGGGTGAGATGACATGTAGTGTCACTCACCGAGTGTAAGCATTCATTATTGCCCCCTCAACTTCGACAGGTTATGGGCCCTTAAGCTGCTAGTTGTTGGAGTCATTTGTCTTGACTGGAACCTAGAGCTTGCTTCTCGAAGAGTGGTAGACCTTTGTAGTGTCGCACGATACGTGAGGTGCGGGTGGCTCACAAAGTGGCTGGCTCTTGCTTGTGTTTGTAGCTTTACTTCGATACCCGGCTGGTAGCGACTTGTTTGTGTCGCTTGGAGCCGGCTTGAACCCCCGAACGCCGACTCGTGTGACGTGAAGATCGGCTTGCTTTTCTTTGTTATAGCTTGGCGCTTTCTGGAATTTTATTCGCTTCCGGAGCTTGTCACCCGCCAGTTTCTTTTCACGTGAAAGCCGATAGTGGTCCGGCTGAATTTTTGGAAAGGCATCTTACCACAAGTGTACTAGCACTCCTGTACGACGTCACTTGACCGACCTTCTGAGACTCGTTTCTGATTGCCTTGGCTGTATAGACTCCGGGAGTACAATTGCGTCTTCGGTCAGCCCTTTGTCGTCTCCTTTTCTGAGCCGTGTTGCCCGCCTCTTCACCGGTACTTGGTGCTTTTCTTGTTGGCATTATTCCTGATTTTCTGGTTCTCTTGCGAGCGCATCCGACGTACTTGATATGGACTCCGTGAAACTACCCAAGTTCAGTGGGGAGAGACGAGATTTTGACGTGTGGAAGAAACGTTTCCGTGCATTTGGCTTGATGCAAAAGTGGGCTCCGGCTTTGTCGTCGGATGGTGCCGCTTCCTCTCAACAACAAGTCGACATGTACTCCACACTGATTCTTGCGCTGCCGGAGGACGACCTTTCCATTATCGAGAATGTTAGCGAGGATGACAAGACCTGCGGCCACACTGCGTGGACTGCGTTAGTCAATCATTATGAGGACGATGGTATTTACCGGTGTACGGAACTATTGCAGGACTTGGAGACGCCGCAAGCGGACGGCGAGAGCGGCATTCAATATCTGAACCGGTTAGTTCGACTGCAACGACAGCTTGCCCGAGTTGGGGAGGTCGTCCACGACCGGCGTATCATCATGTACTTGGTGAAGGGCCTGCGCAGCGAATACCACTCCATCACTGACACGTGGGGCGTACACGACCTCAGCATGGATGCCGTCAAGCGTGATCTTCGTCAAAAGGGCATGCGCATCGAGAGTCGTGCGCAATCACATTCAACGGAGCCCCCGACGCCTACGGCTTTTGCAGCGTCTCATGATGACTCAACGACTGAACTTTTGAAGCGGCAAGTCTCCGAGCTCCAAGACCAACTGAAATCTCTTCAAGGAGCTGCGACTACTCGTCGTACCTCATATGGCAGAGGCGGAGCGAGAATTTTTCGTGGTGTTTGCTATGGCTGTGGTAAGAAGGGCCATCGCAGGTCCGAGTGTCCCGTCAACAACACCGGAGGTAACTCTGCGCAAATGGACTCCCCGGTTGCTTTTCCGGCGGTCATGGACGTGACAGCCACCCCTGCGAGGCCATTCTCCGAGGCTCGACACATGTTCGAGCGCGATGGGGAAACGTGGATGTAGTTGGCCGACAGCGGCGCCAGCCATCACATGACTAGTGTGCGCCGTGACTTCTGTGAGTATCGAGCGCTCACCGACCGGCTTTGGGTGAAGGGTATCAGCGCCCGCGCTGTAGGAGTGGGCTCGGTCCGAATCATTGTGAAGGCTGAAGATGGAGAGGAGATTCCTACCACGCTAAAGAATGTGCTCCACGTTCCTGAGCTATCCCGTCGTGCGTCGTGGTCTTACCATCGACTTTTCAGCCTCACCCAAGCTCGGCGACAAGGTCATTCTGTGGTGTTAGCTGATCCCGTGGACCACATTCGTCTTCATGCCGGTCATGGTGGTGGCGTGGTGGTTCCGTTGGAGCGCGCGCATTTATTGGTGTGGTTGCCGGCGCGGGTTGCTTCGTCGAATCCTACCGCTTCGGTTGCCACTGCGCAATCGGAAAAACGGTTGTGGCATTCCCGACTCGGTCACCTTGGCGAGTCGCAATTGGACGGCCTCTTGGCCACTCATGTGGAGGGCGTGGCGTTTTCTGCGTCGGAGAAGTTGGGCTTCTGTGAGACGTGTGCTGTGTGTAAGTCGCACGTCCGCCGTATCTCTCGTGAGCCGGCTGACCGGAACGTTGGTGTCTTTGAGGTCCTCGGCTTAGACTTCTGCGATCCTATGAGTGTTCCATCCTTGGGAGGACGGCGGTACAGCTTGTGTGCGGTTGATTTCCGGAGCCGTTTCATGCTGCATGATGCGGTCCGCTCCAAGGATGAGGCTCCGGCCTCGTTCCGTCGCATGTTGACTACCATCCGTTCTCTGGGGCACACGGTTCGTCGTCTTCGGGTGGACAATGACACGGTGTTCTTAGGTGCTGCCTTCCGAAACCTCTTGGATGAGTTCAACATCGCCGTGGAGATCACTGCCCCTTACGCGCATTGGCAGCATGGCCGTATTGAGCGGCAGTGGGGGACATTGGTCCCGATGGCGCAGTCAATGATCCGGCAAGCCGCGCTGCCTAAATCGTATTGGGCTTTAGCGATGGCCGCTGCGGTGCATGTCCGCAATCGTGTGCATAGTAGCGGAGCCGGCGGTGTACCTTTCACCTTGGCGACCGGTAGACGAGCTGATTTGAGCTCCATGCGGGTCTTCGGCTGTCCGGCCTATGTCCACGTTGACAAGTCTCAACGCCGCAAACTTGACGATCGCGCGTGGAAGGGTGTCTTTGTGGGCTATGCTTCCGAATCACCTGCGTGGTTGGTGTACAATCCTGCTACTCGTCGGGTGGTGAGCAGCCGCAACGTGGTGTTCGATGAGGCTGCAGTCCTCTCCATGGGGGAGAGCAATGCGGAGCAACGCAATGATGATGAAGAGGACAGCATCCCGCGCACCATGTGTAGCGAAGAACCGGATACACCTTCGGGGGAGTCGCCGCTACGGGAGTCGCGGCAGCATTCCGGGTCGACGGAAGAGGAACGGGACATGCATTCGGGGGAGACTCCACCTGCAAGGTATAATCTTCGATCCACTGCTGCACCACAGCAATGCGTACCCAGTCCAAGGTATAATCTCCGTTCAGCGGGCGCTTCGGGAGATGGATGGACTGCGGGAAGTGCCGCAGCTATTAAGCCAGCCAGCAGCCCGACCGTTCAAGAGCCGGTGTCATACAAGCAAGCGCTGAGGAGTCCCCAATCGGGGGAGTGGGAGGCAGCTATCAAGAGCGAGTACGACTCACTTGTATCTCGGAAAACCTGGACATTGGTCCTCTGTCCTGCCGGTCGCAAACTCGTAGATTCCAAGTGGGTGTTCAAGCTGAAGCGCGATGCCAATGGACAGATTGCAAGGTACAAAGCAAGACTTGTGGCTCGCGGGTTTACTCAGGAGAAGGGTGTGGACTACCACGAGACCTTCGCTCCCACAGTGAGGGTGATTTCTATTCGAACGTTGCTCGCGCTTGCTGCTTATAATGATTGGGAGGTGGAGCAGCTTGATGTGGTGACGGCATTTTTGGAGGCCGATATCGAGGAGGAAATCTACATGAGGCAGCCGGAAGGATTCCGTCACTTCGACATCAATGGAGAGGAGCGAGTGTGCTTGTTGAAGAAATCATTGTATGGCCTAAAGCAAGCTCCAAGGAACTGGAATAAGACCATCACAGCATGGCTAGAGGAGTATGGCTTTACCCAATCCAAGGTGGATCCCGGCATTTACGTCTTCATCAAGGAGGGTGAGCTTTATGTCTTGGCGTTGTACGTGGACGACAGCATCATCGTCGGACCAGCGGGTAGCTTCATCGTTGGGTTCAAGTCGGCTTTCGGCGAAAGGTTCAACGTGCAAGACCTCGGTCCAGTGTCTTGGTTGCTTGGCATGACTGTCGAGCGTGATCGTGGCAGCCGCACCATCAGGATTGGACAACAGCAATACGTCTTAGATATGTTGGAGCGCTTCAACATGATGGGCTGCAAGCCAGTGGGCTCACCTATGGCAGTCGATGCTTTGAGCAATTGTGTGGAGACGTCGACATCAAGGTTGCCTCCCGGTCTAGTGCCGTACCAAAGCTTGATCGGCAGCTTGTTGTACGTTTCCGTAAGCACACGGCCCGACATCACCATGGCTGTTAGCCACCTTAGTAGGTACATGTCCGACCCCTCTCAGTCACATTGGGAGCAAGCCAAGAGGGTGCTTCGCTACCTCAAGGGGGCCGCAGAGTCGGTGTTGATGTACGGTGGCGCACCCTCATCAAAGCTGGTAAGATGGTCAGATTCTGACTACGCTAGTGATATTGGCGAGCGGCGCTCTCGCACGGGGTATGTGTTCATGCTCAACGGTGCAGCGGTGAGTTGGAAAAGCCAGCGGCAACAAACTGTGGCGTTGTCGACAGCGGAGGCAGAGTATATGGCGCTAACTGCGGCCACTCAGGAGGCGATGTTTTTGAAGCAACTACTCCACGAGTTTCACCAAGACTCCGGGTCTCCCATCACAATTCACGAGGACAATCAGAGTTGTATTGCACTCAGCAAGAATAGCATGACGACCGGACGCAGCAAGCACATGGACGTGAGGTACCACTTCTGTCGGGAGAAGGTGGAGAGCGGAGACATCGAGGTGCAATATTGTGCGACGGAGAACATGCTTGCTGATGTGCTTACCAAGCCATTAGTGAGTGCAAGGCATAGCAAGTTGTGCAATGCCATCATGGGATTGCCTGCGTAGCAAGGGGGAGTGTTGCGAGACATGGTTTTGTGTGATAATCAAGTTGCTACACAGCAATGTTGGTCAAGTGGCATCGTGATAGTACGGCTGTGACTCAGCACTATAAGATGATAAGCCAATCAACATTAGACAGGATTAGGTTGCTGATGGTGGCAAGTTGCTGAGCGTTAGATATCATCTAAAGGCTCAGAATATATGTTGGCGTGTGCTCACCACAAGGTGAGTGCGTGTCCTGTGATAGGCAAGTGCTAGGCACTTGCTGAGGGTGAGATGACATGTAGTGTCACTCACCGAGTGTAAGCATTCATTATTGCCCCCTCAACTTCGACAGTGGCGGTTAGCCTTCTGAAGCTAAACGCTAGCACAAATCAGTTCTAATATGTTAAGTTCTGTCGCCGCTTGATGTCACAGTCAATGCAGATGAGAGATGATGAGAAGATGTTTCACTGCTTGTACTTTAGCATTATATGTTGTAAGTGAACAAAGGAATTGTTAAATGGTTCTGTCACCTCCCTCTATTACACTGTGCTTAAATAGGTTTCTGCCCAGCTAGCTTACGCCTGCTTATCTCGCTTACGTGTCAGGCGTTAGGGCTTTCCAACCGTCGTCAACTGTCTAGAGACGCGGCTCGACTAGCATGGAGAATCACGACGCGGCCTATTCTGCATTGAAGAGCTCGCTTAGGCGCGTAATCTGGATGGTTAGATTAACTGTGCGTACCTGTACGTACCAAGAGGTATTGGTCGTACAATATGCATTATAACCCTTGTGAACATTGCAATAGCGACGTACCCACGTTGTACGTCCATCCGATGGAAAGCACGAATTGGATTTAGTAACGAGTACATGTACAATGTCCTGCAATGTACTGTTGCATGATTGTACTCGTCACACCATGCATGAGGTACACAATGATATGTTATGTATTGTATAGCAAAAACTCGTGTGCGCATGCGAGGCAGCTGATTATTTGCTACATAGGAGGGCACTTTGACGCTCTCACCTTACCATCCATGACTACTATTTCTACTCGCATACGCCCTCGTCCAATCATGCGTATGACGTCACTCATTGGGCAAATAGTTGGGGCGATATATTTATTATTTCATCGATTCTGCATTGACGAGTAACGGGGAGCCTCTCTTGGTCGTCTCGTGCTTCCTTGGCGATGTCATGACGTGTGGTGCCATGGGACTGTATTTTTGTGACAGCTCCACTCAGCAATATTTCATTATTAAATCGGGCTCAGTTTCACGACCATGTTCTATCATTATGCAATGACATGAGTGAGTCCCCTCTTTCTGTTTTATTATTTTAGTTCCCATACCGTACTCCCATTTTATACACGATGTAATCGATTGATGTTTCAACATGCCTCCCTATCGTTGAAGTCACATTGATTGATGGCTTCGTGTACATGTAAATGATCCTAGCAATTATTGATATTTACTATTTAAAAGGTAGTTCGCAAATATTGGTTATTTTGAGCCCGCACAAGCCTGTGGATGGAGACATCATGACAGTCCCCGGTGCACAAGCTTTGGTGCTCCGGTCAGTGGCACGCCGCTTAGTATTCTAGTGCCCAACATGCGAAGTTTGATGTAGACTTCCGCCGGAGATGTTGCGCCTTCGTTCCAATCGATGCATGACTACATAATAGTTTCGCTTCTCTTGTTGTTCAGCTCATCGACCGGTTAGCAATTTTGGCGGTTGTTCGCCTTTTCCCAGGGATGAGGGCTTCTTTGGCTCGTAGCAACTCGTGCGGAAAGCCTTATACCCGTGCTTGAAGGATGTTGTTCGTCGGTCTACTCCAACCTCGGCTTACCTTCGTCGTTCCTTGGGACTCAAATGTGCGTTGAGAATCTATGCAGCGCGTTCCGGTTGTCCTTCATGGCACGCTACTTGGGTCCTATGTTCGTGATATTGTGTATGCAGGGTGGCTATGTTGACGCGGTTGCTTCTTTCCCTGCACTCCGAGGCTTGGTCATACGTTTTATTTTCCTTATTATATTTCTTTGTTGATTATTCTCCACTGTTTTAGTAAGTAATGCTAATTTACTAGGTAATTCGCAGTGTACTGGTACAAGTACGTCCTGAAGCTGCTAATGGGAGGCGGGGACCCGGTGAGATTGAACGCCCGCCTACTCCCCTCATCCAACTGCCCTCCAACCCCTCGAGCGTCAACCACTGTTGTTGTAGCGATACAAGATGTGACGTGTGGTGGGCGCGCTGTCGACGAGCATTCGATAAGACGTCGTTCCGTGTTGTTTCCGAAGACAATACGGCGAGCTCGGACGTCACCGCACTCTGAAGAAACGGTAGACCCGTCTCACCTTGCGATTCACGAGGCCGACAGCACTTCAGAGTGCTTTCTTTCTATGAGACCCTGGGAGAGTAGTGCGGTTGTCTGGTTCGGTGCGGGGCTGGCGTCCGGGTGCTGCTTCGCGTACCTGCTGAGACGGAACTCGTCAAGTGGCGCCACCAGCAGCAGCGCCAGCACTCCCTCATCAACCATCAACCACTCGCCACTTCATGGCGGCGAGGGTTCGAAGGAAAAGGCGCCTCCCAATAACTCGACCGCCAAGCGTCACACCACGGTAGATGGGTCTCCCATGCGCGCGTACGCGCTACGTGTGCCTCCAGGGGAGGAGTTGAAGGCTGCGTTGCAGGCGTTTGTCACGGACCGCGACCTTCAGGCCGTGGCTGTGGTCACATGCGTGGGTAGTCTCACGTCCGCCACCCTACGGTTGTCCAACGCGGACCGAGACAGTGGCGATAACGATGTAGTGACACGAAGCGAACGGTTCGAGATATTGTCGCTTGTGGGTACGTTGAGTGCGACGCACGGCTGTCACTTGCACGTCAGCCTCGGCGATCGGGATGGCAGAGTGTTCGGCGGGCACTGCGTTGGCGGGATGAACGTGTTCACAACCGCGGAGGTTGTGCTGGCGGAGTGCAGGGGTATGGCCTTCGAGCGACACTTTGACGAGCGAACCGGCTTTAAGGAGCTCTGCGTCTTGTGCGGCCCGGTTGAGTTATAAATTAGGGTTTCAGCTTTTTAACTCAAGGCAGGAACATACGTTTCCCAGGGCTCACCAGCAGCGTGGCTGTCCAAGTTGTCCGGAGTGCTGATGAACATTCCGACATTTGTGGGAGGTAGAGAAGCAGAACCCGCATTGCACATCTACGCTTGAACTGAATGTCTGACAGTGCGAATAGGGTCGATAATGTGGGTTCAAGCTGAGTGACGGAGAAAGAGAATTGTGAAACATCTAATGATAATTGAGTTGATATGAGACGGTGCCGATGTGTGCTGGCTGAGGATGCTCCTTGCATCACAGGGTCATAAATGCGCGGGTGAATGAGTGTTGGTGGTTGGCGCATTGTGATCTGCATTGGGTTGCAGTGAGGTTTCAGCAGGAAGCATTGATTGGTGTCCATTACATTGCGATTGGCAGAGGGAAGCTCGTGTCGCCTTGGCTTTGGAGTTGACATTGACGGTGGGATGGAAGTATGACCATGACATTGAAACTTACAATCGAAGTGGGATGGAGCATGTGCATAGCATGGGCACTGACGTGTGGGGAAGGCGTGAGGAAGGAGGCGCATCCTTTGGCATCTGGATTGGTAATAGCAGTGGGAAGGGTGTAGATCTCACGAAATGGAATGATACGCTTATCAGGTTGTTTGAAGATTCCTTATGGAGCGTCCGCGGGTGAGCACAAGTGACTCTATATCCAGCCACGGATTGGCTGGTCAAGGTCTGATGAGAGCGGAGCAGCAGCGCAACCCTCATCTGCACAGTGATACGCCGCACTAAGCGCCACAAGTGCCCCCGGCGAAGAGGACGGCAGAAAGCGGACCATATACATAGGTGCGTCATGGCTGTCGCAAGGCAGCACGGCTGCGAGGATGCACTTGCTGTGCAGATTGGCATGTGACACCAGACCGCACCTGCAGCACCTGCGAATAATCCTCCGTCCAATTCATTACACTGCGTCCCGCAATTATAGCGACATGACATCTTTGCCAGTTCAAAAAATGCATTCTCATCAGTTCAAAAACAAACCGTTTGTCGATCTCATCAGCGCTAGCGTTCCTCTATGGTACAGTAGACATTAGAAGGGGACAGCTGTGAACCCCCCCTCCTTCACCGGTTCACCCCTCAAAAGCCTGTTGGATCATGGTGTCCGTCCATGAGATGACCGCGCTTTGCAAGTCCTCGTTGCCCTCCTCCTCAGTGAGGTTGTGCCAAAATTGATTCACGATGCTGAGCATCTTACTGTTGGCCTTGCTTGACGCGAACAACCGCCTGGACCCATCCGGATCGCACAGCCCGTCGTCTTCCGAGTGAAACACGATAAAGTCAAACTCCATGTCGGGCATGGCGGCCAGCGTCCTGCTCGTGATGTCAAGGTACTCGCACGCCACGCGGACACGGGTGGGATGGGACGCAGTGTATGGGTCTACGCAAGAGGCAAACAAGCGACAAATGCTAAAAATCTACGCCCTGCCCCCATATCTACCCCCCCTACACACAGAACCACATACAAGTACACGCGCACACACGCGCATGCACACACACACACGAACACACACACATACAAACACATATGCACACCTACAAACGCACACGCCTGCATACACAAGCATAAACACACACACACTCACGCATACACGCACACACACTAACGCATGCACACGCGCGCGCACACACACACACACACACACATAACCCACATACACACAACTACACACACACACACACACACACACACCTATACACACCCACACACACACACACACACACATACACACAACTACACACATACACACCCATACACACCTACTTAGACACACTCATGCACACACACGCATGTGCCCACACGCTACAACTGCTTAGAACTTACCCGCCTCCCATGCCACCTGCATTTCTGGAAACTTTTCGTTCGCCTTGCCCGCCACCAGGGCCCATGTTGGGACCAGCGTATTGAGTAGGAGCGATAAGGGCCGCATGAATTGATTGACCCAGCTGCGCGCGATGCGCTCGAGTGTCAGCATGGGCGCCAGCAGTACCGCGCCTTTCAAGTACTTCTCGCCCCACTAAAAAATGCACACCATCACAACGTGCCATTAGTGCGCTGCCTTGTCAATAGGGCGAGCACACAATCAGCAACGACAGTGGACAAACGCCACAGGTGCCCCGCTCACCAATCGATTGCAGACGTTGACAGCCACACAGCCGCCCATCGAGATACCGCATACAAAGAGAGGAAGCTTCCTGAAGTCCTTCTTGCGTGCCACCTCCCCACTTTCAAATGAGCAGATGGGGATGCCGTGTCAGTTTGAGGGATGGTAGAGAAAACAGTTGCTACAACTAAAGAGAGTAGGGAAGGAATGTCGACGAGCCAAGGGGCGCTCACGTGATGAACTGCTCCACATCGTCCACGAGGTCATTGAAGCGTTGAAAGTAGCACCGCACATGCGCCACCGACTCCGAGCGCCCGTGAGACTGGATGTCTATGCCACACACGGAATAGCCCGCGTTGTTCCAGCGCTCGATCCAAGACTCGCTGTACACTCTGTGGTGGCTCACGCCTGAGAGATGAAGCGCCGCGGCACTATGAGACATGACTATGTAGGCATGGTATTAAACAAATTTTGGCCATGGAGTGCCCTTAAGAGGGAGCTTTTCAGCCACACGAGTCCCCAACGAACCTTGAAACTTTCCAAAGTGATACATGAGGTACGCCCCGTGGCCGTGGATGATGACGATGACCGCCTGCAGCGCACTCCCCACAATGATAATAGGCAAACGTGGCCGTCTTTGAATCTGCCTGACCCGGAACCCATCTCCCAGCCTCACACCGATAATGTTTCTCACTGCAAAAACTTTTTTGATAAGAACATTAATGGCGATAGAGACGCAAATAACTCGGACTGAGAGAGCGACGTTCTGCCACTCCTGTCGTCATTATCGCGGCGGACCTCGACCGGGGCGTGCGTACCACCGGTTTTTAACATGGTCCTACTCGAAACAGTCGCAACCCATGCAGATGCGTAGAGGTCCGAGGTCGGGAGGTGGCAAGCCTCGGCGTGCATACGAGGAAGTGTCTGTTGTGATGGTCGACACACGAGTGAAGCTCCGGAAGGGAAGCGAGTGCGGGCTTCCAGGGGAGAAGCGGACGGTAGAGTCCGGGAGTATTGAACCTACCTTGGGTTTGACGGCAGGCCACCAGTAGCTGGCGAGCTTTAGGCCTTGCTTGTTCATGAAAGTCTCGCGGTATCCCCTCGGCCCCATTTCGTCGTCCTACGCGGCACGCAGCACTGGTAGGCATCAGCTCATCGAGGGACGGCAAAGCAAACAGTGTGCGAAAGCAGCCTGCTTTCGGCTGGGGCCCTCACCAACGGAATATCCGCCCAACGAAATGCCGGGTTTAGCTGGGTTTCAAACAGCACCATGACTACGGACTACCGGGGGCTCAGCCGCTCAGTCGAGTCGGGGTCTCCAAGTAGGACGCAGCAGGCGTGACTGTTGGGTTCTTATTATAATACTCTGAGAATTGTCGCCGTAAATTATGGACGAAAATTCCGCCTGGTCGTCTACTCGTGAGCCAGAAGCGTGCCTCCTGCCTGTCGCTAAAACAAGCGCCACCGTGACGGTTGGAAGTCGCGTCTTAGCAAACGATATCCAGGATCTTGATCTTGCAGTCTTATCACGAAGATCCCAGAGCGAAGGGTTACTCGGGGGTCAAATTACGGTCGAGGCATGCCCGCATGACACGCTGCTGTTCAACAAATAATCTTCATCCTTACTGTTTATTAGCGGTAAATGCCGCGCAGTGCGATGCTCCTCCGCAAGGATCATCCCGGCACTAGATGAAATTTTAAAGGATTGAGGATATCGACCTTTAAATCTTATCGGTGACGTCACCAGAAGGTACCCTTACTCATCAATATCTTCTCTTTCCTCTCATGTCCTACCGTATCAATTTGCTAAAATCTTTGTGTGTCTTTTTGTCTTGGTGTTTGTCTTTTTGTCGGTTTGTCGGTCTGTGTCTTTTTGCACTAATCATTAGCTCGATTGGGTTTTTGATGGTTACAAGAAAAACTAGATGAGCACGGACAGGGAAAGTGGGAGAGGAAAGAAAAGGGCAAGAGTGACAAGAGGATCACGGAATCCAAAGCACGGCAAAAGGAAAGCACTACATTGCGCACAAACCTAGCAAATTGAACTAAGGAAACTCCTAGGCCGCGCCGAGAATGCAACACGTGGAGGCGACAAGCGGTGCCTCACGCGCCGCTCGAGGAAGCACGGGGACGCTTGCGGCCCATGGCGCGGGTGAAGAGCGCCGTGACAAGAGAAGGCATCCCGGCCGAGGAAGAAGCGGCCTCCGTGCCGTTCGCAGCGGCGGACAAACCGCGCAAGACGTTGTCCGCGTGAGCAACATGGACGGCGAGAGAGACCTTTCGACGCCAGGAGGCCAACAACTTGCCCACATGCATCCCTTTAGATGCGGCTGCCTGCTTGGCTAGCTCCGTCAAGAAGTTTAGGGTTTCTTTTTCTTGCCGTGGCGTGGCCGCCGAGAGTACCAAATTCCGTGACAGCAAAGGGAATGAAACGGATGTCGGGCCGACTCCTCACCCCTTCGGAGTACTTCTCGAACTTGGTCTTCTCAGCACGGCGGAGAGCGGCTTCGGGTGACGGGGGGCTAGAAACGCCGAACAAACCGGAAACCACGGCATCAAGGGCAAGTTTTGAGCCTCGAATGCCGTGATAGTGCAAGACACCCACATCCGCGGGGAGACCGTCGTTGCCGTTGGGGAGTTGAACTAACATCGTGGGATCTGTGAGAACCTCGACGCCAACCCCGAGTGCGCCACGAACCTTGGAGATGATTTCCGCAAGGGCCGTCACTAACCAAGAGTGAGCGGTGTGGACCGAAGCATCTCCGCCGCATCGAGCCAAATGGTCCGCGAAAGCAGTGGCCCACGCATCGTCCGACATGTCTACACCCGCCGACGAAAACGCACCCCGCATAGCTTGAACCGAGAGATGGCAAGAAGCACAAGCAGTGGGGGAACGTAGAGTAGAGAGGATGCGGGATGAGGGTAGGCCGAAGATGCGACGGACCGCGACGCGGAAAACGGCGTCGTAGTGTTGAGGGAACTTGTCACGGAGCTCGCCCAAGCGACCGGAAGTAGGCGGGTCCGAAGCCAAAAACGCAAGGGCGCCGTGGCCGAGACGAGATACAAAACGCCTAGACTCCGGCCGAGCGCGGTTGGAAAACGTGCGAGCGAGCTTCGCGAAGCGAAGCAAGTTGACGCGCTCACTGATGTCCGCTTGTAGCTTTGGAAAGATGTCCGTAGCAAACGGCGAAAGGGGTACGAGCGAGGGTAGGCCATCAAGGGACCGAGAAGTCTGCGCGTTGTGTGATCGTGCTTCAGCTACGCAGCCTGCGCGAGCCACCGTTGGACGTTGCGGGGGGAGCATCGCTAAGGCTGTGGTTATCAAGGGTTCAGACTCGGCGAGAGCGTGAGAACCGCACGCAACATCTAAGCGCGCCCACGACGAAGCGAGTTCTAACGACCACATGGGTACGTTGTCGCCGTCGTCTCCGTCCGGTGTGCCGGGCCTTCGGGACACCGCTGTGGTCATAGCAGTCGCTAACCGTCAATACATGGTCGGCTCCATCGGAACTTCGTCTTGGGAGTCCCCGCGCACGCGAGCATCTTGTGTTGTACGAAACGGATAGCTCCGACATGGGCCGCGTCCGCCAAGGCAGCCAAGTCCCCCACCCCCATGCCTCCGAAACGTATGGGAAGTGACGTCTCGGAGTGAGTGTTGCGGGGTAGGCTATCGGAAGTCGCCCGAGGTGGCGCTGTGGCGTGCCTTGGAGGGAAAATTCGCCGCCGACGTGGTGGGCTCCTCGATGCCGGTCCGTCGCGCCTCTAACTTCACGTTGTTTGTAGTGGGGAGCCTTGGAGCCCGCGATGGAGATGCTCAAGAAAAGAGCAAAGAAGCTATTTGGTACCCGTGTACCAACCACCGCAAGAGTCGGAAGGAAACTCCGTCGTACAACGCCGTATCGTAGCGGGGCGCCAAGCGATAAAGGATGACCTTGCAAATAGCGGGCTCCGAGTGCGGGTAGCGATTAGAATGAACTTAGAGCAGTACTGAAGTTGTAGTACCCGTACAATGATAGCGATGACGCGTGCCGATGCCTTGAGCCTTGCTGAAAGGGATGACCACGCGCGGGCGAAAGTTGTAGCGATACCGGTAGCGGCCAAGGGTCTCGAGGATGCCGATAATAGGCGCGGTACGGGCAGTTATACCCGGTCGCGGTTCGAGCGACGAATAAAAGATCCCGGGAGGGTCACGCTAGCGGTGGAACAAATAAAACGCACCGGAACCGCCGACGGCGAGTGACCGCGGACGATAGAAATGAGAACTTTATGTATAGGTACCGCGCGATGCCACAACGTATGAGAGCGCCGAGACAAAAGCAAACACGAATTGGCGGGCATGCGTCGCGCTCACCGCTACCAAGTTCCGTTCCGACCCAAGCTCAGCCGCACATGCGCATGCGGTGGCGGCGGAAGTGGCGGCGGAAGTGCGGAACTCGATTGGGTTCGACACTGCAAATGCGATGTTTTTTAATATCCAGAAAAAATTGAGTTGGAATATGCCTTCCTGTTCCTCGGGCTTAGCAGGTTTTTTGCTATTTTCATCTTTTTGCTTGGTGGCCTCCACTCTTTTTTCTTGTAAGAAATTTTGTGAACTTGGTGTGCTGCGAACCTATTTGGATTGGAATTCGGATAAGTCTTAAATACTGCGCATTGTTACGATGGGTACGGGAATAGTTTTTGATTACAAAAATGTAGAGGGAGACACTCAGGGTGTGTGTTCATAATTACAAAAATTGCACAATGAAAGAGAAGAAAGTGTGCGCGCGCGCGCGCGCGCGCGCGCGTGTGTGTGTGTGTGTGTGTGTGTGTGTGTGTGTGTGTGTGTGTGTGTGTGTGTGTGTGTGTGTGTGTGTGTGTGTGTGTGTGTGTGTGTGTGTGTGTGTGTGTGTGTGTGTGTGTATGTGTGTGTGTGTGTTTGTGTTTGTGTGTGTGTGAAGTAAGTATCACGACTATGAGCCTCCATGGCTTATCGTTATCTAAATGATTAGAAAAATACAGAGTGAGAATTAGGGTATGTACGTACATGATTACAAAAATACAAAGAACGACGGGCACAAAGAACCACGGGCCACTCGTACTCTATAAGACGAGAGTCGCGTGTGTCGGGTCTCGACAAGGATATATCCTACGCCTATCCTCAGTGTCATTGCAAATACTGTACAGTGATTTTTTCATTTGCATGTACCGGTAAGGATCGTATATGACATTCGATGAACAAGCAAGTCAGAGATCCACGGCTTCATTACCGTCAGAAAAATTCCTCTTTGACTAGGCACAATCATCCTTCTTATAATTAGTGCCTCATTTTTTGCCCTAATTCGTTGATGGTGGATTCCATTGCTTTCTGTACAATAAATATGTTGGTATTTAAAAAGCAAATGAAAATCGCGGGACAGACGGGCTTTCGGTGTAAGTATTTCCTTCACTGCTCTACATATCTTTACCCGCAAGGAGGGGCGCAAGCGCCAGCCTCCGGCAAGAAGCGATGTTTCCATTTTCTCGCACATCAATACGGTGGGGACAACGGTAAACCGTTGTTTCATGCTTTCTTGACAGTGCATGCCCCGTTTTGAATGGACCAATCACATGAAAAAAATCTCTACTTTCCTACCTTGAACTTGTGGCGTTTTGAAGACCTTCCCCACCGGATTATATGCGGATGATTTTGATACGGGTCGTGTTGCTTTGGCTATCTTTTTCGCTTCACAAAAGTCTAGTTTCAAGATGCCGTCCGATTGCTATACGATGGAAGATTACCGTGTCCGGGGCCTTATTGTGGAGCGAGCCTCTCATGTTCGGAAGTGCCCACGGTGCAATGAGGCTCCCCCACATTCTCGTAGGTCTGGATCTTCGTCGACGGTATCGGGTACGAAAATGGAAATGAAAATGGTTTTCAATAATACACCCCTCCACAAAATTCCGGACAAGATTTCGCACCTTCGCAAGTAAAAAATGGAACCATACATCGATTTTATTGACAAATCTCCTGAAATCCTAGGCAATGCTTTTGCGCCCAGAATGGAATGCGCCGACAGCTACGAGGGGCGAATTCGAGCACTGCCGGGCTTGTGTACTTGGGCTTATCGCTCCCGCACCCGTGTAGCACGCTCTTTCAAACAATCGCCGTGCTGGTTAGACGAAAAGAGTAACGGGCGCACAACGCCGCAACATGAATGCTGATGCGACGTTCGCGCACATATAATGCATAGGCGACGAAGGGAGGAGGTGTTGGGCAGGCCGCTGTGGGGGAAACGCACGAAATCGCGTATGTAGACTTACCACCGATATGCGCACAACCAAGGGCAAGCCGCTTTCAGTCACAATGTTCAAATGATCATAACTTACTAATGCATGGTCAAAACATTTAATAACAGGTATCGTTGGACGCATGCTTTCAATGCGCGCCGAACGCATTTACTCCGGAGTTCAAACACTCACAAACAGATTTTATATGATTTATTTGAATTTACAAATTATTCCGGCAAAGCTGAGCCGCAGTGCCAAGCAACACCCGTCGAATTCGGCTCACCTCATGAGGCGATTTGTGCGGGATTTGTCGATATGTGTTTACAAATTCTTCATTCCTACTGACTTCCGAGCCTAACTCCCGACGCGTGCCACGCGTGGGGCGGGTGTGGTTGGCACAAGCACATACCCAAGCATTCCAAACACCACCGTCAACGTGAAGCGTCCCTAACGGCCAAGTTGGACTTCGCCCCTCCCCTAAGCCAGTCGCCCTCGCATGTTTACAACGTGCAGTGTTTATCCAAACCTGCGTCATGTGCGTTTTTGGTCGCTTGCTTTCCAAAAACATCACCCGTGCCAGCGGCGTGAACTTCCGTGCTCTATTCATACACCCGCAAACCAGACCACGCGCATTGAACACGGCACCCATGCCTCCAAACCCCCTCCAAAAAACCCCCAAAAATACGGTTATGTGGAACACAGAGTAATATGCAGCTTGGTATGAGCGCTTGAGCAATGCCCAAGAGCAATGCCCAAGCGTGGCGCTCAGAACGACGTGTGAAGTTCAGACAATTTCCCGGGAGTTTATGGGCTTAATTCGACAAACTCCACCTACAACACCCGCTTTAAGCTGAGGACTAACCACCCCGAATGACGGCTTACTGCTTGCTTCTCGGCTCTCCTACAATTGGGTGGTACTCGGGTATCGTCGTGCTTGACGTGGTGAGAGGGGAGCGTGTTCTTGATTAGCTTATGTTTAACATAATGCAAGTCCGGATTTTTGTGGAGGACTATACCAACAAACTCGACCGGTTGTTGTCTAACGGCCATCTACTGCTTAGCCATTTAGGACTCTTAAGAGCAAAGATTGGGCCGGGTACTCTTCAACCAGGTACACCTATCGACACACCTATCAGCAATGTGTGCCGACGTCCCTCGAAAGTTACAAATTGTAAATAACTGCAATAATTGCCACAATCCCCCCCACCTAAGCAGTAACAACATATAAGATCTTGTAATCAAAAACAAATTTATAAAAATAGAGTCACTTATCAAGAAATGCAAAATGGAATTGCTGCTCGACCTACACGATGCACGGCCCGATCCCACCGAGCTGGTGCCGACCGGCCTAGGCCGATCGGCATTCGAGAGGGGCGACGAGCCAGCCTAATCTAGCTCCCGCGCGACTTCGGTCTTGCCGGAGAAAGGAGGGGAAAGGCTAGCGAAAAATCCTTCCTCGCGTGGTCGCTCGTCGATCCCGCCGTCGCATCCCATAAGCCCCTCCCCAAGGTCGTAGCCGCTCCTCCCGTCGCGACTTTCCTCCCATTTTTTGGGGGCGCCCCCGGGATATGGGACTGACATGTAAGCCCACACTAGTACCCTCTACATGCACCGTTTTTTTTCTACATGGAAGCACGATTGAAAAGACTTTCATCCTAGTCGAGGTCCCTCGTCATCTGACTACCGCAGGTGGGGGGACCAAGACTACCACATAGAAAAACCTAGCGCTCCTGCCGCCGCGCTAAAAATATATCCCCGCCATTTCCTGTCTGGTACCCGGGTACATGTCTAGAAAACCAGCTTGCGGCCGCACCCTCCATCCACTGATCGCGCGTCCATCGAGCACCCTTGTTTCGAGTACGAGCCTCCGCGCTGACCCGGGCTCGCATTCTCTAGTGTTAGGTGTGCATGTCGATAGTGAATAGCGGTGGGGTAGGGCATGGTAAATATTTCCGGATCCAAAAAGGCCGCGGGGGTGCGGAAATCATTCAAACCCTCCGCACATAGTTTTCCGGCTGCAGTTTGTCCTGATGATAACCCCGCCGCTAGGCCTTGCCGCTCCTCCCGTCGCGACAATCCTCCTAGGTCATGGTGTCGTGTTGCCCCCCCTTGGGTCAGCTCGACGTCAACAAGCCGGTCGACGTGTAGCGAGCACCTTTCCCTAGCGCTACTTCCCGGTTGTCTGCCGCCAACTCGAGCACGCTCAACCCGTAGCTGATCCGTCCGTACCCTCCTCGCCAAAAAACAAAGATACATGCCCCATCCCCTCAAATGGAACGGTAGTTGAGGAGTATTCCGTAGCGAAAGATCATATATCGGAAGGGCCGAGCGGGAGATCAATGTGCTGGTGTACGGATATTACGATTTCCCAAAACCCTCCGTACATGGCCTCCCGCCAAGTATTAATCCCAGGGGTCGCAGCTGCCGGTACCTCGTTTAGCCCCCTACCATGTCAAGCATGGCACGGCATGAGGTTTACCAGCGCCCACCACGTGGAGGTAGAGTGCCGACGGGCATGCGAGCACACCCCCCTTCGAGCCGCCGCCGCTGCGCCGACGGCGGGCGCCAGTGTCATGTACCTATATGCCGGGTGAGCGCTCGACAGCTGCCGTACTCTTGGCTCTATGGATCACACCCCCCAGTGCCCGTGCTCTTGGTATGTCATTCAGTTCCACGATAGTGTTGTCCACGTGCTTGAAGAGTTCATGCTTGAAGCGGGGGCTACTAGGGGGAGGGACTTACGGCTGGAAGTCTGCCGTAACGTTCGGGAGCTTATCGAGATCGACATATGGGGATCAAGTGTGGTTGGACTTCATGACCCCACACCGTCTTATGTTCTTGATGTGACGGCGCCCGCCGGCGGGGCAGCGGCGGCGGTCCCGGAGGGGGATGCGACTGCAGGCCCGTCGGCACCTACCTCCAACTCCATGCGGTGGGCGCTGGTAACCATGTAGCCTTGCCATGCATGTCACGGTAGGGGGGGAAACGAGATACCGGCAGCTGCGATCCGCGTGATCATTAACTTTCGGGAAGCCTTGTACGGAGGGTTTTGGAAATTACAATATCCGTACTCCAACACTACGATCCCCCGCTCGACCCGTCCGATATGTTTTTTCGCGAATGACCACTCTAAGATACGATCCCCATAAGGAAGCGGGGGCGGTGTCTTTGAAGTATTTTTGGCGAGGAGGGTACCATCGGATCAGCGGTGGGACGCGGGTGTTAGGGCTGACGGCGGATAGCCGGGAAGCATCGCTAGGGAAGGGCGCTCGTTTGACGTCGACCGACGCTCTTGAGGTCAACCATACCCAATCATGGGGGTGGAGCTCGACACTAGTAGCGAGGAGGAGAGCCGTGAGGAGAGGAGCGGCACAGTCTCGCGGCGCTGATTTGGGATCGGCCGCCGCCGGAAAAAACCATGTACGGAGGGTTTCGGTTAAAACGTCCGTACCCGGCACCTTTGAGGTCTGAGCCTTGATCTGACTTTCCCACCCAAACCCTTCTCTCGTCGGTACCCATCATCGATAGGAGTGCCTTTGGCGTTATGCTAGGGATATCCCGAGTGCACATCGCCCAAGGCGTCCCTCAGGCAGCGCAAACCACAAGAGGAGGCTACAGGTGGTACTTTACGTATCAACCGGTGCCGGAAACAACTGACAGCCGACCGGGACTTGACCGACACGACGGGAGGAAAGATAGACAACACCTTGTTGTGGTTGTGTTGTTCTCCCCCCTCCCCGAAGGGAGGGCGAACCCTATGCTAGGTAGAGAGCTGCGACAAGAGGCGGAGCGGCTATTATCACGGACGAGGGTGTGCGTAGATCGAGTCGGGGCCTTCGACGACCGGAGTCGCACGTGAGCCTAGGTCACGCACGCCCAACTCGATTGTTAGAGGCCGACCAGCTAGGATGATCAGCGCCCTCGAGCGGCGGGAGCGGGCCGCGCATCGTGGAGATAGCGATAGAGTCTTTTTCATATCTTTATCGTATCGATACACCATGAATGTCCTTGTATGATGTATATTGTGTTGTTATTGCCAACGGAGAGGGATGGACAAGGAGACCCCTGACGTAAAACCGCAACCCTAAGTCCTAGATGGCAATACTGGGTACGCCATGTGACAACAACCGATGTATAGGTATTTCTTAAAGAAATACCGATTTCTTTTCAATTTATTGATGTGACGCGCTCGGACGAATAACAGTGTCGCTCAGATAGGCGCTCGCCTCTCACGCCCGGGCACTCTTGCATTGGGAGCTCAGCATGGCAAGCTCGATGTGGATCTCCGTACTTCCGCCTTACTTGGCACGCCTTCGGTTCAATCAATCTATGACAGTTATCCCTTCGTTGTGGAGGATGGGGGCGGTTGGCGCCTATGGTGGCTGAGTTGGTCGATCGCTTGGCAATTTTGATGGTTTCTCGTCGCTTCCTTTGCATGGGTGCAGAGGACTCTCGTTCATTGCGTTTTGTCAATTATGTCCGCATGCAATAATTCGTTCGTTGATGTACTTCTATTGTTCCTTTTCGACGGTTTTTGCGAAGGGGGGGGGGGGGGGTGCGGCGAGATTTCGTGCAACGTTTTTCTAGTGCTCTTCATGGTACTTGGGGTTCTTATCTTCGCGACGCCTTGCAAGAGGGCGTCAATGCTAATGTTATGCCTTCTTGTTCCTCGGACTTAGATTTTTTCGATTTTCCTCTTTTTCCTTTTTTGTTTTTGCTTTTTTGTGGTTACCACTTCTCTTTCTTGTAAGAAATACTTTTTATAACACTGCTATTGCCATCATATCGCAATCGAACCGTGCTTGTATGGCTCGTTGGGTTGGGTTCCGCTTTCTACGATCTTGGTATCCGTCCCCTATTGCTCCTTTCGTCTCACCTTAATAATCCCGCCCCCGCTTTCAATGCCATTTTCGATCACTAATAGAAAGCCAGGAAAATGTCGACTATACCGACTATCATACTGGCTTACCAAGAGGAATGACATTCCAAACAAACGAAAAAAGACAGAAAAAGCAATACATTCGAAATTCCTTTCGCGAGTGCCGCCAAGCCGAAAAGCAGGGCCACGGGCCATACAAGCGTGATGCGCATCGAATTCAATATCTTGGAACGGGCGCGGGTGCGGGTAGGTGTTGGTGAGAGAGTGAGTGCGGGCGCGATGACTGCGCAGAAAAGGCCGTAGGATAACAAGCCCGATACAAAGCCCGTATGTACTCTGGTCCTAGCCGTGTACCGGCCTTATTGGAATACCAGAAAGCGCGCGAAACACGGCTCGTGATATTTTCGTCCCGCGAGCCGTGCACCGGCCGAGCCGTGTTCCTAAGAGCTGTGCACCTTTTTCTAATTGGAACATCGGCTTGAGGCATATAGAAGGTGAAGGCGAGACCGGAGCCCCTAAACTCCATGACGCCACATATGTTCTTCTCACCACCAAAAGTGACATTTCTCAAATGACATTTCCAATGTTCCTCGTATAGGTCCTCGTCTCCCACTCCCTTGCACCCTTGCATTGGGAGCTCCGCATGGCAAACTTGATGCGGACCTCGCACTTATGCTTTGCTTGGCACGCCTTCGGTTCAATCGATCAATGACTACTATCCCTTCGCTATGGAGGATGGGGGCCGGCTGGCGCCGATGGCGGCTGAGTTGGTTGAACGCTTGGCTATTTTGGTGGCTGTTCGTCGCTTCCTTGGCTTGGGTGCTGCTGACTCTCGCTCCTTGCGCTATGACAATTATGTCCGTATGCAGCATTTCAGTGTTATTGAAAATACAGTGATTTTTTCATTTGCATGTACCGGTAAGGATCGTATATGACATTCGATGAACAAGCAAGTCAGAGATCCACGGCTTCATTACCGTCAGAAAAATTCCTCTTTGACTAGGCACAATCATCCTTCTTATAATTAGTGCCTCATTTTTTGCCCTAATTCGTTGATGGTGGATTCCATTGCTTTCTGTTCAATAGATATGTTGGTATTTAAAAAGCAAATGAAAATCGCCAGCGATTATTCGCGGGACGGACGGGCTTTCGGTGTAAGTATTTCCTTCACTGCTCTACATATCTTTACCCGCAAGGAGGGGCGCAAGCGCCTGCCTCCGGCAAGAAGCGATGTTTCCATTTTCTCGCACATCAATACGGTGGGGACAACGGTAAACCGTTGTTTCATGCTTTCTTGACAGTGCATGCCCCGTTTTGAATGGACCAATCACATGAAAAAAATCTCTACTTTCCTACCTTGAACTTGTGGCGTTTTGAAGACCTTCCCCACCGGATTATATGCGGATGATTTTGATACGGGTCGTGTTGCTTTGGCTATCTTTTTCGCTTCACAAAAGTCTAGTTTCAAGATGCCGTCCGATTGCTATACGATGGAAGATTACCGTGTCCGGGGCCTTATTGTGGAGCGAGCCTCTCATGTTCGGAAGTGCCCACGGTGCAATGAGGCTCCCCCACATTCTCGTAGGTCTGGATCTTCGTCGACGGTATCGGGTACGAAAATGGAAATGAAAATGGTTTTCAATAATACACCCCTCCACAAAATTCCGGACAAGATTTCGCACCTTCGCAAGTAAAAAATGGAACCATGCATCGATTTTATTGACAAATCTCCTGAAATCCTAGGCAATGCTTTTGCGCCCAGAATGGAATGCGCCGACAGCTACGAGGGGCGAATTCGAGCACTGCCGGGCTTGTGTACTTGGGCTTATCGCTCCCGCACCCGTGTAGCACGCTCTTTCAAACAATCGCCGTGCTGGTTAGACGAAAAGAGTAACGGGCGCACAACGCCGCAATATGAATGCTGATGCGACGTTCGCGCACATATAATGCATAGGCGACGAAGGGAGGAGGTGTTGGGCAGGCCGCTGTGGGGGAAACGCACGAAATCGCGTATGTAGACTTACCACCGATATGCGCACAACCAAGGGCAAGCCGCTTTCAGCCACAATGTTCAAATGATCATAACTTACTAATGCATGGTCAAAACATTTAATAACAGGTATCGTTGGACGCATGCTTTCAATGCGCGCCGAACGCATTTACTCCGGAGTTCAAACACTCGCAAACAGATTTTATATGATTTATTTGAATTTACAAATTATTCCGGCAAAGCTGAGCCGCAGTGCCAAGCAACACCCGTCGAATTCGGCTCACCTCATGAGGCGATTTGTGCGGGATTTGTCGATATATGTTTACAAATTCTTCATTCCTACTGACTTCCGAGCCTAACTCCCGACGCGTGCCACGCGTGGGGCGGGTGTGGTTGGCACAAGCACATACCCAAGCATTCCAAACACCACCGTCAACGTGAAGCGTCCCTAACGGCCAAGTTGGACTTCGCCCCTCCCCTAAGCCAGTCGCCCTCGCATGTTTACAACGTGCAGTGTTTATCCAAACCTGCGTCATGTGCGTTTTTGGTCGCTTGCTTTCCAAAAACATCACCCGTGCCAGCGGCGTGAACTTCCGTGCTCTATTCACACACCCGCAAACCAGACCACGCGCATTGAACACGGCACCCATGCCTCCAAACCCCTTCCAAAACCCCCCAAAAATACGGTTATGTGGAACACAGAGTAATATGCAGCTTGGTATGAGCGCTTGAGCAATGCCCAAGCGTGGCGCTCAGAACGACGTGTGAAGTTCAGACAATTTCCCGGGAGTTTATGGGCTTAATTCGACAAACTCCACCTACAACACCCGCTTTAAGCTGAGGACTATGTTAATCCATGTACACACGGAATGGCATGAAGGGGGATAGAACCGCCGCTTCCCGGAACGGAGCTGTACGCCTTATCCAAGTACCGCCAAAAGTCGGTATACGATAGGAACATATTGTGTATATGAACCCATCGCATCGCATCGCGACTGAGCGGCGAACACCTATAGCGAATACCTATAGGTGGAGGGCCAAGACTCCCCCGGAGTCTAGCGTACAGATGTGTCCATTAGAAGTCCTTTGGAGGGATATGTAAACAGACTAACCACCCCGAATGACGGCTCACTGCTTGCTTCTCGGCTCTCCTACAATTGGGTGGTACTCGGGTATCGTCGTGCTTGACGTGGTGAGAGGGGAGCGTGTTCTTGACTAGCTTATGTTTAACATAATGCAAGTCCGGATTTTTGTGGAGGACTGTACCAACAAACTCGACCGGTTGTTGTCTAACGGCCATCTACTGCTCAGCCATTTAGGACTCTTAAGAGCAAAGATTGGGCCGGGTACTCTTCAACCAGGTACACCTATCGACACACCTATCAACAATGTGTGCCGTCGTCCCTCGAAAGTTACAAACTGTAAATAACTGCAATAATTGCCACAATCCCCCCACCTAAGTTGTAACAACATATATGATCTTATAATCAAAAACAAATTTATAAAAATATAGTCACTTATCAAGAAATGCAAAATGGAATTGCTGCTCGACCTACACGATGCACGGCCCGCTCCCACCGAGCTGGTGCCGACCGGCCTAGGCCGATCGGCATTCGAGAGGGGCGACGAGCCAGCCTAATCTAGCTCCCGCGCGACTTCGGTCTTGCCGGAGAAAGGAGGGGAAAGGCTAGCGAAAAATCCTTCCTCACTTTTGGTATGCCTTCTTGTTCCTCGGACTTAGATTTTTTCGATTTTCCTCTTTTTCCTTTCTTCTTTTTGCTTTTTTGTGGTTACCACTTCTCTTTCTTGTAAGAAATACTTTTTACAACACTGCTATTACCATCATATCGCAATCGAACCGTGCTTGTATGGCTCGTTGGGTTGGGTTCCGCTTTCCACGATCTTGGTGTCCGTCCCCTATTGCTCCTTTCGTCTCACCTTAATAGACCCGCCCCCGCTTTCAATGCCATTTTCGATCACTAATAGAAAGCCAGGAAAATGTCGACTATACCGACTATCATACTGGCTTACCAAGAGGAATGACATTCCAAACAAACGAAAAAAGACAGAAAAAGCAATACATTCGAAATTCCTTTCGCGAGTGCCGCCAAGCCGAAAAGCAGGGCCACGGGCCATACAAGCGTGATGCGCATCAAATTCAATATCTTGGAACGGGCGCGGGTGCGGGTAGGTGTTGGTGAGAGAGTGAGTGCGGGCGCGATGACTGCGCAGAAAAGGCCGTAGGATAACAAGCCCGATACAAAGCCCGTATGTACTCTGGTCCTAGCCGTGTACCGGCCTTATTGGAATACCAGAAAGCGCGCGAAACACGGCTCGTGATATTTTCGTCCCGCGAGCCGTGCACCGGCCGAGCCGTGTTCCTAAGAGCTGTGCACCTTTTTCTAATTGGAACATCGGCTTGAGGCATATAGAAGGTGAAGGCGAGACCGGAGCCCCTAAACTCCATGACGCCACATATGTTCTTCTCACCACCAAAAGTGACATTTCTCAAGTGACATTTCCAATATTCCTCGTATAGGTTTCTCGTCTTGCACCCTTGCATTGGGAGCTCCGCATGGCAAACTTGATGCGGACCTCGCACTTATGCTTTGCTTGGCACGCCTTCGGTTCAATCGATCAATGACTACTATCCCTTCGCTATGGAGGATGGGGGCCGGCTGGCGCCGATGGCGGCTGAGTTGGTTGAACGCTTGGCTATTTTGGTGGCTGTTCGTCGCTTCCTTGGCATGGGTGCTGCTGACTCTCGCTCCTTGCGCTATGACAATTACGTCCGTATGCATCATTTCGTTCGTCGAACTACTTATTATGTTCCTTTTCGGCGTTTTTTGGGGGATGTGCGACGTGAATTCATGCAACGTCGTTTTGCTGCTCTTCATGGCACTCTAGGTTCCTATCTCCGCGATGCTTTTTAGGAGGGCACTGCTTACGTTGTGGCATGCCTTCCTGTTCCTCGGGCCTAGGTTTTTTTTCTCTTTTCTTCCTCTTGCTTCGTGGCCTCCACTGCTTTTCTTGTATGAAAAATTTATGGTAAAAAAAGTGATGACATTTCTCAAGTCAAACGATATAGCGGGACGCATGCATGTACTCTATACATAGCGACATGTCAAGCAAATAGAACCTCATATCCCAAACAATGTAGCGACAAGAATTCATAATAATAGAGCTCGCTTTCTACGTTAGTGACTTATCTAGCTAGTGCCTCGGGGATATGTTTATGATAAGTACTACATTTGTATGACTAATCGTACACCAAAGTCTCGCAAAAAACGGGTAAGCCCCACGCGAGGAAAAGTTATCACTTTGTTAAATTTTGGCAGCGTGTACCTGAGGGTGTTCTCTGCTTAACTCCGTTGACTCATAACTTAGGGTGGTGCGGAAGCGGTTCAAACGTACAGTTTGCCGAGATCGCTTGTCGGCGACCCACCACCACCACCACCATGAGGAAGACCGTGACGACTGGAGCGCGCGTCTCCGCCCGTAGAGCCCCCCTTCCGCCCCTAAAAGATGGTGCACAACGACAACAACGTCACCGAACCTACGGGATAGTCGGCGAGTCTATCGGTAAAGGCCTATGGGTGGTAGTTTGGGAGGGCATGCCGCCGAAACACGAGACGGCTCGCGCTCTACGCGTCGAACCCGACAACGCAGGCCGTTTTACCCCAGCACCAACACAAACCAGCAACGCACAATGCGTTGCAGTGCGAATGCCCTTTCAACCCCCCGGCCAACGGTACAAATTCCCGGTGCAATTACGGAGATTGCGTTGCTAGTACCGATTACTACAGGGTCGGTAGTGAGTGATACCGGTACGCCGACTATCGAGCCCACACTACCTATCGACCTTATGTCGTGGGGGTCCTCCGCTAACTCTGGCTCTAACGACATATCGCCACCTACCGAGGCGGGGGAGAATCCCGGCAACACCAGCGAAGCCCTCGATATGGAGGCCGGCTCGTCACTGACTATACATAGCGGTATTTAACAGAAAAAAAGTAATGATTATGAAAGCGCGTAACCATATAGGCCGGTGTACGATATACCATATCATACACATATCCCCGAGGCATTAGTGACTTGGGGATAGCGTGAGGGGTTAGGGCTACATGTAAGTGCCGGGTAGCTAGGGCTCCCTCCCTGCTTGTCTCTTACATGTACACAGTTTAAGGCCGGTTCTTAAGTGAACTTTGCCACCATCCGCGAAAGATGAGATGTTTCGCTTTCTAATGTAAAAATTTTTACAAGAAAAAGCAGTGAAGGCCACCAATCAAAAAGAAGGAAAGAAAAAACCTATGTTTAGCTTTCTACGTTGCGTTTCAGTCTGTTTTAGTATGTTTTGGTACGCTCTAGTACGTTTCAATACTTCATTATCTTTTGATACTTGTTGGTATTCTTCGTATATTGGGAGGCCGCGCGGGCTTGACTACCTGATTCATTAATGAGGAATCCCAAGCATGATTGATTATAAGAAGAAATCAGGAATGAGGAATCCAACGATGATGAGTTTGCTGAGGTTCATTTTGAACATATTATAATCCTTACTCATATTCTTGTTGGTTTTAGGGTTTGTTCGGCGTTTCTAGCCCCCCGTCACTCGAGGTCGCTCTCCGCCATGCTGAGAAGACCAAGATCGAGAAGTACTCGGAGGGGGTGAGGAGTCGCCCCGACATCCGTTTCATTCTCTTTGCACTCACGGAATTTGGTACACTCGGCGGCCACGCCACGGCTTTCTTGACGGAGCTAGCCAAGCACGCAGCCGCATCTAAAGGGATGCATGTGGGCAAAGTTGTTGGCCTCCTGGCGTCGAAAGGTCGCTCTCGCCGTCCATGTTGCTCACGCGGACGTCTTGCGCGGTTTGTCCGCCGCTACGGACGGCGTGGAGGCCGCTTCTTCCTCGGCCGGGATGCCTTCTCCTGCCACGGCGCTCTCTCCACCCGCGCCATGGGCCGCAAGCGCGTCCCCGTGCTTCCTCGAGCGGCACGTGAGGCGCCGCTTGTCGCCTCCACGTGTTGCATTTCCGGCGTGGCCTAGGAGTTTCCTTAATTTAATCTGATGGGTTTGTGCACAATGTAGTGCTTTCTTTTGCCGTGCTTTGGATTCCGTGATCCTCTTGTCACTCTTGCCCTTTTGTTTCCCCTCCCATTTTCCCTAACCCAATAACGATTACTCTCATTCTTGCTGCTTGATGAAAGTAAACGCCGCAAGCATATATAAACGCCGCCTAATATATAGGGTACAGCAGTATATAGGGTACAGATGTATATAGGGTACAGTTGCGGCCTTACCTGCCAGTCCCATATTCCGTCGGCAAAAAATAAAAAGTAAAAATGAATAGGGAATCCCTGATGGAGGGGATCAAGACCACCATATCAGTACGCGACACCAATGACCGCAGGGTAGCCTGCTGCCAGCGGCGAGGGACCTAAAGAATCCCGCGCGCAGT
>JAPMLY010000871.1:120000-123475 GCA_026401115.1 Tetraselmis chui
GAGAGAGATAGCTGGTGTTGGTTATCTGTGTTACTGTGTGTACCGACGCTGCTCCTCCAAAAGTTAAGTCCACTGCATCTTTTTCTCAGCCGAGTGCTGTCGGCTAAAACATTCACTTTCCTGATATGAGTAGCGATTGAAGCGTGAATGGCTGATGAGTGCTGGTTTTTTATCTGTTGACGAAGGGAAGGGAAAGAAGGGTGGGGCTGATTTTTTTTTTTTTTTGGGGGGGGGGGGTTAGGATTTTCGAAATTACCGCCCTGATAACGGTAGGTGCTTTCTAAAACACCTGGGGCTTTCATTCTCTTTAGTGCAGCACCACAAATTCATGGTCGTGTTCCTAACATCTGGTGCCAGCGATATCGACTAGCGTGGCCTGACAGTGACTTTGTTGTACTATCACACACACACACACACACACACACACACACACACACACACACATTTTAGCAAATTAATGTAGTAAGATAGTGTTTTCTCTGCTAGGTCTGTGCACAATGTAGTGCTCCACTTTGCCGTGTCCTTGATTCCATGACCCTCTTTTTACTCTGCTTGCCCTCTTGGTTCCCCCCTTTTTTCCTGTCCTCGTGTCTGTAGTGCTTTTTGTAATTCATTATAATTTATTTCATTGATTAATATTCGCTGAATTTAATAGGTGAATGCCACCATCACATCTTTCGCGGATGGTGGCAAAGCTCACCTAAGATCCGGCCTTAAACTGTGTACATGACACCATCCGCGAAAGAGGAGAGTAACGACGATTCGATAATTCTTATTCTGAGCTTCCGATCACCCCCGCAATATATATTTGTAAATTACCACCAAGCCGCTTATTCTCACGAGATTTTTGCCACAATGCGCGAAAGATGAGATGTTAAGCGGAACCCACCGCCAGCATAATCAAACTATTCCTACAATAAGAAAAGGCAGTGGAGACCACCACGCAAAAAGAAGACAGGAGGCTAAAGCCGAGGAAAAGGAAGGCATGCCAGCATCACGGAAAAAGAAAAAAAATTCGAAGCAAGTTTTATAGATAAAATAAATGCCCCCAGACACACGCCACATCCATCTACAATTAACCAAAGAAGGCGATCCGTGTTATCCCTGTTGGAGTTGATGAATAAGATATGGACTACGAAATGTGTCCCTAAGCGATGGTTTAGCTCCGGGGTGGTGTCCATACTAAGGAAAGGAGTCGTGACCGTCTTGGATAATTATAGGGGTATTTCCATTATAGGAGATGTTATTAAATTACTAATGACGGTCGTAACCCAACGTCCACAACATGTATGCCAGTCGAATAATAAAACCATTGGTGGCAAGGAGAATTTATGCCCGAGGAGGGGGGGAGTGCCCCTTGCAAGTCGCGAGCATACTTGATATCGCGCGCCGCCGCCATGCGTTAGGGCTACCCACGTATGCGGGGTTTATAGACTTACGGGGAAGGCATACGATACCATCCCTCATGAACTACTATTCTCTTAAATAGAGACAAATGGGATTACGGGACATATGCTGTCCTTCCTTAAAGCTGTATATAGATAGGGATAGTAATGTCCAAGTAAAACTTGGAGAGGCGCCGGGCATACAATCCGACCGTATTCCAATAGAGCACGGACTGCGGCAAGGGTGCCCGGCATCCCCAATCCTCTCTAACATATCTATTGAATTCTCTGCAGCCGGACACAACCGACTAATTTTTGTCGCTTGTGCACCTTGAGTAGCTAATGCTAGTACTTTCCCCAGATTTGAAAATATTGAAGATGCTGCGGACATGTTGCCCCCAGCACTCCAAACTATCTCTAGCTTGAAAATGATGCCCTGACAAGCCAATACAAGTGGACTTTTGTTGACCTTAATAATATGACCCTCCCGATTGGAAAATGACCGCTCGCACAGGCAAAATCTAAAATTCCAAGTTGTACTACTTCAAACTATTACTATGAGCATATACACCACAGTCGGCGGCAATGGCGCGTTCCACCGACCTCAACAGTGGGTTGAGGGTGCATCTGCATCTTCAACACATTTGGACTTTTTGGTGTAGATATGGATTGTTTAATGACAGAATAGCACAACCAAACAAACAGAGAATTTCAGCTCAAATTTTGGAGTGTTCTATTATGGGATTCATTCGTCATTCAAGTCCATCGCATTGCCCACCCCTTGCTGGCAAACTCAGAGATATCATCTACCTTGTATTCCCTATCCCAAGGGCATGTGTTCGATATCATCGCATTGATATTTGTCCATGTGAAATGCTACAACACATTGCCCACCACTTCGTGGGATCCCAAGCGTATGCAACACCACGAATGATTTGCATGGGGCATGCAAGTACGTATGAGAGTGACATTGCAGCTGCTGAATGACCAAGAAATGTAAATTATACACCCCTTGCTCATACATCCTCATTCAATGACTTCTCGTGTTGGTTTCTCTTACACACCAAATCTAGTTGGCCACGAATAACTCATGAATAAATGCAAGCGTTCCACTTAACTTGTATCACATTCCGCTTCCATCCCCCTCATATCATCCATTTATTGCAACACCACAACCAATAATCTTGGTCATGATCGTTGCAATGCGAACAACACCTTACCTTGTTTGCGCATTAGCGGCTTCACCACTTGCAAATGCTGGCCAACTGTCTCACACACACACACACACACACACACACACACACACACACTGAATGTTCAGCAACGCCGACAGCAAAGCTCAGCAAATAAATGCTCTACAACTTTAACGCCTCTCTGAAAGCAATATATCCCTCGGTGGTGTCGGCTGCGCTTGAAACGTATGTGGTACCTAACGGCCGAAGATGCAGACATGGCTGGCGGAATCCGACACTGCTCCCGGTGCTGCGAGCGTTTGTACTGCCACCGAAAACAGCGCAGCAGGCCGACGCTTGCGAGGTTCTCAGCAACCGGCAAAAATGCAACGACACGCCTCTGAAAACTTAACGATATGTGAGAGAGGTTTGGAAAAGGTTCTATAATTATTTGACTCGTCGTGTTGGCATCACCTGGTCGGTAGGGTCGAATGTAGTGTGCGGGCGCCGCTTGCACGTTGCCGTATTCGGGCACTATGTCTCGGCAGCAACCAGGTCCACTACACAGCTCAAAATGCTGCTCCATAGGCCTACGCTACATTCCATGTTGTTCTAGACGCTGGTCGAAGTGCCTCAGTACAAAATAGGAGACGCCGGAGTCGCTTCCACCCGCGTGACGTGATGTTGGTCCCGACGCCGGCCTGTTTCAAGTTTTCATCGGACACTTCCTTCCGGAGAACTGGACATTCAGACGCACGCACATGCATGATGCTGGTACTGACCTGAACACCAAGATCCTAACCACATGGAGAACGTTTGCGCCTAATGAGATTCCTGTATCTTTTCCGTCCCCAAATAATAAAATAATAATTTCTAAAAAACTATTTTCTAAAAATTTGAATTCAAATTCTTTTAATA